>JAQGAO010000145.1:0-46007 GCA_034697705.1 Ommatoiulus sabulosus | reverse complement strand
TTGGCCACGTGGCTTGGCTCTTCAAAATAAATGTCGCATATCTGTCGTAATCGCTGAATTGTACCCAACTCGAGCACAACTTAACGCCAAACTGAGTACCCTTAGTATGCTTTTCGACAAACATGCACGCTACCTTAAGCAAACATTGTCCTGGCCAGGTCAACATTGTCTTGCCACTTATAGTGCATTAATTCGGGTTAGACAAAAAGCGCCATACAGTTGATGAGCATTAATCGTTAGTTCGTCTGACAAGGTCAAGATCGATCTCTCTGATGTCGATGCTTAGCATTGATTAAGTACAGTATGAGTTAGAATGGCAATGATGTACTCTTGGTGGTGCTCTTGAAAAGCGATTTGCGTGGGCAAACACACGTGACATCGGTGTCTTGAGAGCAGCACCAGTTGCTGCCCCTTAATCTCACATATTTAATCGCCACTACTAATCACCTGCCTTACATAAGTCAAGATCATCTGCTTGACATGTATGCAACAAGCGTAGGCGGTCGTGGTAAGACCAAGATCTGTCGATAGTATAGTATATACAGGCTGTACTAATGCCGGTAAGAACGAGATTGTTCTGAGAACTTAAGATCCTTCGAAATTGTCTTTTTTTCATGGCTGCTGCTACCTTGCTGGCTGAAGGGTACGTGCAGTGAAGGTGTGGTCACTTTGCGGTCAGTGCAACAAAGCGAGAGTGTGTCCAGTGTTGTGGTGGCAAAAGTGGGTTTAAAATACGATTAAATTGATCGAATAATCACCTCGAAAACGAGAAAATCTTTTTGAGCGCGTTTTCCGCCTTGTCACGCCACGTAACGACGTCGTCTTCCGAGGCTTGTTTTTGACCAGTGTCCAGCGGGACGACGCTCATCGGTCCCCGGAGATCGCCTTCGATCGCGGCCTATCCACGCCACCGTTCATTCAAAACGAGCGTCAGTCACGCAGGCCGCCAGGTGGCGCTGTGTGACGTCACGGGACGCCTCCCCCGATGAAATCGATCAATTTTGGTTACGTTTCTGTTTCGGTTGGAGAAGGCTGTGAAAATAACGAAGCCAATAAACAAATTCGGGCGCCCGTTTAACATCGTTGACCCCTAGCTGCGATGCCATTGGTCAAGCTGCTGGGGCCTGGCGGTCAGCGGAGCCCCGTCCACCTCCCGCTCACGTGCGCCCAGAGAGGAACATTCGCCCACTGTTTGAAAAGGGTGCCTCCTGGTGGCAGCTTTTTCTCTTTTCGGGGCGGGAAAAATCGATTGGCGTAGCAACAGTCGATTTTTCGACTGGTTTGTCAATTTTGTTTTAAGAAGTCATATACTTAACGAATTAAAAAAAAAGTTAAGGACAAAGACTATTTATTCCTAGAAGAAAGATCTCGTATTTTTCGAGAAACTCGTTGTTTTCAGTTTCCAAGAAGAAATTGCCCGGTTATTTCATGTAAGCTGCATTTTGAAAACAAGGTTTAGAAAACTGGCACATAATTAAAATGTACATAAAACTGTCTGCGTTGTACGTAGAAGACATTGGATTTTCAAAGGAACCACATTTGTTACACATTGATTTTTTCACAATCATTATTTTAACGTAATACTGCAGTACATGTGTACTTGCATGTGACGTCACGAAGCTCGAGGCCGTGGCTAATGTGGATCGATTTACCGTGTGGGCGTGTTGTGGGGTACATGAATCTGAGAATCTTGGCTCTTATTATTCTAAAAACTAAGAAAATATCCCATTAGATACTATCACTTAGCCATGAATAGATTTTTTATCCGAAAGTAGATATTTTTGATGCCCTTTTGCCGCTACAAATCAAAAATTGTATGAATTTTCTCATTTATTACTAAATAAATCATTAAATAAAAGGAATAATGCAAAATGATACATGGAACGTATGCGCCTGCACATCTGCACGTGCAATTTATCTGTAGCGAAGGCAATCATATGATTTTGCCACAGTAACATTATGAAGTACCCTAACATGTCTGATCTAGGCGGCGCCAGCTCGCGTCGTCTGCTCGTGAAAGTTATCTATTGATTTCACTTTGCTTTCCAAGAAGAAAAAAATCAATTTCAACAAACGATGCCTTTGCAACCTCCATTGTTGCCTGGATTTATTAAAGTGGCCATGGATTTTCAATAGAATGAAACACTTCAAAATAAAAATAAAGTTCAAAAATGATCCCGATTTCTTAAGTATATCCTTCAAAAATTGAAGGGAAAAAAAGAAGGCAAGCTCGACAACATAAAAGGTGAAGGATATACTTCCCGTGTTACGCAGTTGTCCGCTTTAGAAGGGTTTAGCGACGTTGACACGTTGCACGCGAGCATGCAGCTTCCGTTTAATTAACTCTAGGATTTGATGTGGGAGGGATTAAGGGGCAGCAACTGGTGCTTCTCTCACGACACCGATGTCATGTGTGTTTGCCCACGCGTGTCCTTTTTCAAGGGCACGACCTAAGTTGCATCATGCTCAGCCCAACGCATACAATATATTCGGCTGGTAAAATCAATTTACAAATTAAACCGGCACTCGGAGAATGCCGGAGATCTCACTTCCGACAAACCGTTAAGTGTGGCATTGCTGTTGCGCCAATCTGTCATTCAATTTTGGTTTGAATCCACGATCTATTGTGGGAGATCGCCTGCAGGTGTCAGTCCTAGTTGGCAATGGATAGTGAGTGCCAATTGTCATAGATATAGATATTGATTTGAAATCGTTGTATTTAATTTTTGCGGTGAACGTTTCCTTCCACGTGAATGCACTCGATATACCCAAAAACGGAGAAAGGGAAGAGCTAAAAGGTTTTAACGAGAATCCTTTTTAAAATATTTATACTTTTAGTCCGCTGTTAATGCATCAGCTTGTTGACAGATACATTACCGCATACTGCAAGAGATGGAGGGAGACGTTAAATTGGAGCGGCGCTAATTCAAGGTGCAGACTCGTTGAACTCACCGGTGTGCATCTACAGCGCAATTCTTGCAAGCAACGACGCGAAAAATAATTGCGAACAGGGCCAACCACTGACGCGATGCGAAAATATCTGACATCATTGTTACGGCTGTCCCCAAAGCGAATTAATCGATTTAAAAAAAAAAGCTGCGGTTTGTGTTACTGTACGTGTGAATGTCTCCTTCATGAGTCGTCTCATGCTTTCATGAACGACCCTATATAGTCTTTTATCCATTTATACCCCCAAAAGTATGTTTTTGCTCGTGATAACGGCACGTAAGTTAATTGTATTGTTTCTCGAATTAATGATTGACCCTCATCAAATTTTTGATCGCCCTATAGGGTGCGAGTACAAAGAATGCTTCTTTCGGCTTCTTTCGTGCTTGTTTCCAGCTTTGGAGCGCACAATGAACGCCGATATCAGCGTGATGGTCAGTGGGCTTGGTGGCGCCACTGCAAAGTTTGCATGCGTTGTGCTATAGGGGAACATTTCGCTTAAAACCTTGCACGTGCGAATAGCATCTCATGATGAGCGCAGGACACGTTTTTGCGGTACATAGGCGGCATACAATCGTGTATACTGTATGTGCTTGGTTACGCTTTTGACCAATAGTGGCATGTGTGCCACTCCGTGTGTGTTAAAAATCTGCTTTCGGATTTCCGAAAATCCGTGCAAGAGTCTTTAATGTGAAAGCTTGTAAGCGCTTCTTGTAAGCTCAGCCTGGCTCGGCTAAGCTTTCTTTGTGTGCGCCCCCATTTAAAAAGCATGCTGCATTCTTATCCCGCTTGGTGGCGCTAGTGTACGCCGAGTGGTAAACGCCTGCAATAGCTTTGTGCTCGCACCTATAGGGTAGGCGCACGTTGAAGCGTTTTCCAGTCGCTTAGTGGTATTGCAGACGCTTACCACTAAGCGACACTTGTTGGCAAGCGACTGGAAAACGCTTCAACGTGCTCCTACCGTACTCATATACAGTAGAGCGGGTAGCTGATACACACGAATGGAACATCACGAATGACTACCCTCATCGTTATGAGCGTTGGTTGGCCATTCTATTAGGAGTCATCCATTCCTGGACGGCCCCTGCGGGGTCTGAATTGATCGTCTATATCGCGGTGTGATGTTAGTAACTTTATAAATTGACATTGACGAGCGTTGACCGTGAAATATGGACGAAGATGGGTCCTAGAATTGGAATCAACGTACGAAGAAGCTTCGACAGTGATATCTTGCATTTGCCTTCAGGTTGATCGAGTGACGGCGAAAGGTTTACGGTTCTTAGGGTCAATTATGAAAGATGATTGCGAAGGCTGGGAAAAGGGCTTCTCTATCTAGCCAATGGAGTGCTGCTGCAAGTGCCATGACCCGAGCATTCCTGACATCCAACGCTTGTTGAGACCAATGCCCTTGCCGTAACTTTAGACGATGACTATTGTTGTCGATGAAAGAGAGGGCTGTAGGCAGCGACAGATGTCCCATTTTAAAAACAAGGTACGACGGTGGGATTCGAAACTCTTCGGATGGCAACAAACCGTGTCATCGCTCGTTTATCCTGAAATGTCAATTCTGGCAATATCCAGCGGAAATGAATTCGAGAGAAAACGAGGAATTGGAATTGAGCCGGAGGACGAGTTAAATGCATCAGCGAATGAGCTGTGAATTTCGAGGTTGGAAATGAGGAGAACATGTAGTTTGAAAACTTCGCATCGTGTCTACTAGCCTATAAGCCGAGTACTTAATTTGGATTCATGCGGGAATTTCCAAGAATAATTTGACTCGCGTTTTTTTTTTTTTTTTTTTTACCTTAATCTAGAATCAGAATATTTAAAGCTTTTCTCGAAACACCAAACCGCTTTTCAGCCAGGGGCCATGTTTGCTCGCGCATAAATTTCAAAAGGTACGAACCTCTGACTTTTCTAGGAGCTTGTTTGAACAACCTCCTCGCAACTGTGTATTTGCATTCGGGATGACTTTTCAAACAAAATCACTTAATTCTTAGCCAACCGTATCTAATGAATGGACCTGCGATGACACGAAAAGCTCGGAAGAGAATCGTCCTTAAAAACGGTAGGGATGTGGAATACGTGGGGGAATTCCCGATATCTATACTTGGGTCAGTAGTCCATGACAGGACGACTCTTTCGAAGTCCAGTTCGCATTCAATGCCTCGAGGACTGCACGTGGAAGAGAGGCGCAAAAGTGCAGCCTTGATTTATTGACGCCCACTTACTTTGGAATATCTCCGATTTTCGGGGCTCGATTGCGACGACATGGAGTCTCTGTCCAAGACTGGCACAAACAGCCAGCAGCTGAAAAGAGACAAAAAGAAGTAAAATTAAAATCAATCGCTGACTTGCTGTTAACGTTTGAAGGAATCCAGAAGACAGTGTATTGTTCTTGTCCTCTAAATTCATCATCAAAGTGGTTGTGTACACTGAAACCACTCCTAACTGAACTTAAGTTGAGGTTGGCTTTAAGCATCTTTTAAGGTAGGCGCCCACGTGACCAGTCTCAAATCGCCCTCTAGTAGGCATGACTGAGATCGATCTCGAGAATCATCATTTGATTCATACACCACTCCAACACGATAACTGCTGCCATCATGCATTTCTATTCTGAAATCGATCTGAACGAGTGCTGATTACCTCTCGACCCGTTACCTGTGCCACCCACGTTTATCTCTGTGTGCCTCAGGGTTTTTCAATTAGGTTTATCCACTTCCTCTTCCTGCTCCCCTCCTCAACCATTTCCACTCACCCAATTTGCGAACAACCGTTACAGCGAACTTTATATACATTTAAAGTTAGCGAAATGAGTGGGGGGTTTTCAGGATGGGTGAAAAAAGCTTTTAGGTTCGGCATCTGCACGCGTATATAGTAACGATGCGACGTGTTTTATCTTTTCAATTTACTTTATATTTTAGATCTCATTTAGAATTTGCGCAATTCTAGTTTCAAGTCGCTGTTGAGAATTTCGAAAGTGCCGCACGACTGGAGCGTCACTGTCGCTTCTCCGCTCGTTTCCGGTTTGCTCGGTCACCTGACCTCACTTAAGGGAACCCGTGTTAACTTTGGGATTTTCGGCGCGAGAAAATAGCGCCGTAGCAGCGCATCGTTAAAAATGGATGAGTTAAAGCCATTAGCGGATCAACACGTGGTCCCTGGTGGGCTTAAAAACGATCGCTTTAAGTAACTCGGAAACGGGTAGGCTCCCCTGATGTCAAAGTTTGTCGTACTTTTCAGATATAAGGCGTATTATTAGGTGAAGCGCTGCCCAAATTGAATACGCTTTATCTCTAGCGCAGAATGCATGGAACGTTTCAGAAATAAAACGTATTAAACAAAATGTTTAAGCCCGCGGTAAGAACAAATACTTTTGATTTCATTTTTTTAAATTAATCTATATGTGAACTCATGCTGGTGTCAAATTTGATTTTTTAATTTTTTATTTTTAAAATAACTAATTATGAATGTGGAAGGAATTCAAAATGTAACCTGAATGAAAATATATACTGCTCGATGTCAGGTAATTCGTACGCGTTCGGTTTTTAAAATGCTTATGGTATAATTTCAAACTTTATATAAATGTATAGGCCTACAGTGTATTGCCATGAACATTTCCTTAAATATTTACTGTCGAATTTTGGATCACGTTAGACGGTTAGAGGGATGGTCTAAACGTTAATGTGAAAATCAGATACATGTATACCTGCGATGGTAAAACGATTGAAAACAGCCTGGTGTTATTAAATTTTGTTAATATTTTTTTTTCTCACAAAGGAGCACGATATTCGTCCTACTCGCAAATGTCGTTCAAAAAATCAATATCTTCCCGTTGATCTAATTATTCGTTGAAGTTCAAATTATACTCGTGCATGTAAAAATACGGTAATTCAAATTGAATCGTTGAACTAAACCACATTTTCAATTAAGTTTTTTGACACATCAAAGATGAAAATTTGATTTTTTTTATTATAATTTCAGTTTTCGCTCGACCGAATGATTTCGTGCGGGATCAATAAAGTAAATATTATAGCGAATATGTCTGCAAAATTAATTTAAACACGCGACCCCCATCGTTGATGTTTATTTCTTTTTTCACATTATTGGTACCGCTTTTACGACCGAGTTAATTTATAGAGTGATCTACGTGTACATATATTACAAATATCCAAATCTAAGTCGGCTTCACCACTTGGAATCTCGAAAGTAGGCTCATTTTGCGTCGATTTTTGCCTGGAGTCCACGTACTTCTGGTCGTTTTTTGTACGGAGCCACTTTCTATAATTGCAAGGTGGCGCAGGCCCCGAAGCGCCGCCATACGTCAGCATTGCCAATTACTTATTGAGCGGTAATGAAACGAATGAATTTCTTCCGGTTTAATCAAACGTGTGCTTGTCCTCGTTTTGAGCCTCGACATTAATTAAGTCTGAACATGGAAAGGTCTTTTCTCTCTTGCTCTCCTTCTCCTTCGTCCTATCAAGAAAAGAGCGCTTTTAATTTCGTTTTTAATAAGCTTTTCGTGGAAATAATTAATTATGCAAATAAATGTGCGCCTCGTTGACAGCAAAATGCAAATGCCACTGCCGCAGGTAACTCGAGCGAGTAAATGCGATAATTGGGTTTGGATGTCGGTTGCACCAAATTCACGTTTGTCCTAATCGGCGATTAGTCTTTTAATTTACAACAGCTACTGCAGTTGTCGTGCACTTCTCTCGGTGAATACCCTAATGATTTGATGAAGTAATCTCAGCTCGTAAGAGCATACCGAAGCAGCCGAGCAACTGTAGAGGAGTAAATTCCTACCATTGGAAACGGTAATTCCCCTTTAAAATAAGTTGATAGAGATGTACTAAATCTTGGTTTTTATAAATGTGTGAATGGGATCAGACATCTGCTCTTAGAAGCAATAATGTAGGGCCTACTTTTAAAAGATGGAGATTATCTCTACCTTCACAAAAAGCTCATTATCTCACTTCGGTTCTTGCTTCTATGCACGTACTTCGACACCATATTTTTTTCATAGTTTTCTCAAATTTATTCCTAAAAACGGTGCTTTTGCCGTGTTTCTATCCGAGTTTTTCCAATTTGGAACGAATAGCGTTAACTTTACCATGCATGCACGTGGGAATTATTGCAACGTGACTTCGATATATATTTGTTTCCGTTACTGGAATTCTCGTACACTTCCGGTATGCTGTAACTATAGCGATGCCACGATACGGATTAATGGCCGTTGAAACGCCTCATAGCCCTATAATTAAATTGCAATTCGTGTTTGGATTAATTCTCTCGTCGTAAAGTGGACACGCCTGTAGGATTCCCATAAAGCCCGATTAGACCGATTAATTCGACGCGATTTTATTACGCGCAATCAAACGTTAATTTAAAAGGACGGATTAAATGTCAAGGATCAATTCGACCGCATTCATTGCCGAGAGCCTTTTTATTCCTATAGGGCCACAAAGACGTGCAATTTGTCTCGATCGCATTGGGGCGATTTCCATCGTCGTGTTATTGTTGCGACGATTGTTTATTATTTTTGATGAAACAAAAATGGTGGATTTTAGTATGCAATTCGACTGAAAACGGTGATAGAACCAAGAGCACGCTGGGTGACGGATGAAGCGCAATCCGTTTCGTCGCTCGTCGAATTAAACGTGTCTCATTTATCACCATTTCCTTTATGATATCTATCATTGCGTTGTTATATTTCACGCGATTTGTATCCATTATTTACGACACCCTTTGCTTTTATTCGTCGCTACGACGCATACACCATGCCCCCACCATCCATCTTGAATTTCGCGCGAACAACGATCGAACACAGATGGCGCTGCTTCGAGTGAAGAGGCAATTGGAGTGCTTCGATCATTATACTGCATTTCATGAGGTTGCCTAGTTGAACTCTAAAACTGACCAATTAGGATACGATGAACTAAAACTGCTCTTGTTATTCGATAGTGGAACTCGCGTTTCATGAGCATTAAGTCGCAGCAATACAATGCACTATTTTACTATGAAGAGGTATTGTAACTTTGAAAGAAAATTTCGGAAACACGACTAATGGAAACCATCATTTTGTCTCAAAATCGATTGCATGGAACGCAGCCGCATTCCATGTTTGCGGTAACACTATACCCTAACTCCAAAGTCAAACTCATGTACAGTGCACGACCCATGGTTACAAAGTAGAACTTGTCGAAAAATATAACATTTCAATGTTACTGTGGTTATGAATTGAAGTCTTAGAAAAACGGCCATTTTGGATGGTGAATTTTTTTTCTTCAAAAATTGGTCAAATGTTTCTGGTGTTCTCCACAATAACTTCTCCACCATGTATAGTAACGCAGCTTTTCATTTCCAACTCGCCATTTTGCTACATGTACTGTTGACGCAAGTGAAACTGATGCATCATGATGACGTGATTATATAGAGTCACATATGACATATTGTTCATGAACGTCTTTGAAAAGCGAATTTAAAACATTTAGCGGAGAAAAAACAACTTGAAGTCCTTGAAAGTGTGAATGCGTGCACTAAAATTCATGCTTGCTTGATATTCACGCTGTAATACTTTCTCACGCTTAACTATCCACGGTTGAAAAATCAAAACGAAAGATTCGATTCGAAATGACAAAGTTTAAATTTAAAAAAAAAAAAACGAGAATTAATTAAATATGCACAATCATAGCCGGAAATTTTCAAACATGGCCATTTTCTAAAAATATACTGCATGCATTAGGTCATTGCTGAAAATGTGTGGATATATCCAGAATACAGTTTGGGAAAAATCCAGAAAATATGCATAACAGAACGAAACTATATACGAGCTCTTTCACGCGTGGACCATCGTGCTAAAATGGGAGTATAGTTTTTTTTAAAACAAACTTTGAAAACGTGTTCAGGCACACTGCGAATACAACAACTTAAAATCTGTCCTCGAAATAAGACCAACTGAGTAACTTTAAGCAATGTGCATCTAATTCTTGATAACGAAATATGTGCCAAAATGCATCAATATTTGGCTCTTCGAAAAAAACATACATGTGTATGTCTATTTGAATACAAATACTGTATATAGCCCACATGTTGCATTGCATGTGAGTTTGCGATCGTTAACATTAATCGATGATATAGTTGGTTAATTCGAAATGTTCGTCCTACCTTGGCAATCCAGCCATAGTTTATTCCCAGCTTGCATTTTTTTTTTTCGCAATAATCTCCGATTAACTTTAGCCAGGCTTTTAGTCCTTCGCTTCTAGTTGCGTCTTAACTAAACTCCTTCAAAGCTTCTCCCAGATGACCGCTGGGTGCGCGGCGGCCGACCTTGACAGGCCATCACACGACACTGACCCCCGCCGTCGGCACACACGGGCTGAATACTGATTGGATTTAAAGCTTTAATTATATTTTTCTTATTTTTATCTATAGATTTATGCGGAACAAACGCCGTTTTTTACGATCGTTTTTAAGTTTTCAAATCGAAAATTCGGCTCCTCGAAGAGGCCGCACAAGGGTGCGCATCGAGGGTCTGGAAATTGATACAAAAATACTAACAAAATAAGCTTATACATGTAGTTTGCTCTTGAGCATTGAAACACTTAATGATTCTGGGAACGTTTTCAAGGAGTTCTGAGGAAGAGCAAAAAAATATAGTAGCAGTTTTAGTGCAACGCGTTGAAGGCTTCTAAAGTAAACTTTCACGCGTACAGCGTCCTCTATAAACTGGTAAAGAGAAAACACTTCTCGTTACTTCGATTGATACAACCAAAAATGCACAAAATATGGTGATTTTATTGGAATATTTTTATTTTCCAGTAAAAATGTAGCATTTAGTCACCATGCTGAACAAAGGTTCTTAGGTACATCCTCTTTTTCTCACGTGATTTAGCAGCTAGTGCGTGCCACACGCTGCTATAGCGCCCTCTATGGAACCATTTGCGTAAGATCCATTTAAATCTATAAGGATTATGGTTATTGCGTTAGAGAAACGCTGGATGAGAAAACGGCTTTGTTCAGAAGGCTCAGGTGAGATTAAAATATTCAAATCATGACGAGATGAGGGAAGGGAAAAAAACGAAAAAAAGATCCATATAGCTTCAGCAAAATAACGAGATCGGCGTTTGCGTGACTCTACGTTTTTATTGCTAAGAAATGGAAATTTTTAATAAGATTTTGTCTCTTATAGGCCTATATTTCTGCCGAAATCCATTTTAACAAACATCTGTTAATCCCCTAGGCGCACAACGCGTCAAGGCGACATTATTTGAAGCCTGCATCGCGCACCAACAGATGGCGTTCATCTATAAAGATGAACAGCGCCCTCTTCATGCTTAAACGCGCCATAGAACTAAAAAAAACCTCGGAAAAAGTACGCAGTTGACATATAATAAAAAGCAGAGTTAGGCAAAAATTAGTTGAAACTAATAATTGAAAACTGCAACTACAGTATATTAGTTGCATGTGATAGTTTCAACTAGCAACTAAAGCACGTAGTTCTTATTCGCTAATGCGCAACTATTTCTTATAACTTTTTTATTTGTAGTTGAAAGAGCAACTAAAACTATTTAGTTGAGAAAAATAATAGTTGCAAGGACAATTAACAACTATTAGTTTATTCGTAGTTAAACAACTAATAAGTAACATTTCATTTTTCACGCGTTTTGGTTGTAAATTTCGCGATTTTAAGACTCAAAACATTTTGCAGTCCTTCGGAATACTCGAAATACTTTTGTTACGGGGGGCTTCAGGTAACCAGAGAAAGCAAACGAATGATTGAGTGAAGAAATGTTAGTTATTAGTTGTTTAAATACGAATAAACTAATAATTATTAGTTGTCCTTATTTTTTCTCAACTAAACAGTTTCAGTTGCTGTTCAAACTAGTGATTAACAATTATATAATTTTAGTTGTTAGTTACTCGCAACTAATAATGATTAGTTATTTAGTTGAAACTGTAGTTAACTAAAAAATTAGTTGAATAATGCCCAACTCTGGCAAAAAAACCGGATCCAACGAGTTTACATCTACGATATCTCAAAGGGGAGCGGTCTGCTTTTCAAGGCACGAGCTGGGTCCACAGTATGCGAAATACCAGTATATACAGTATGGGCACTCCGTGTCTGCATGTTTCATATCCTCCATTTCCGAAAATACGACTGCAGCTAAAGCATAATAACGTCCAACGATAGAACGCGATATGATCGTATCGTAGGCGATGTGTCACTCGCTTGACATAGGAAAAGATACCCACAGGGCTGCACAAAACTGCCCGATTGGCTAAGTGTATAGCAACGGCACTATATACAAAGTTTCCTTTGGGAAACGTGTGCAGCAGACGAAAAATGCCGCACCATAACATATCATATTTTGATAAAGCAGACGCTGCCTATAGCAGACATTGGAAGACATCATGCTTCAGTGGAAAATGTAGAGCATGTCCTAAAATTCTGCCATGTAAGGCTGGACCCAGTTCCGGAACACTGGACAGACGTCCCACTCGAAGATCTTCTGTGTCTTGTAATACCTGGGGCCAGCTCCACCAAGTGTCACCACCCTGAAAATGGGGAGGGGGGGGGGAAGTTTACGAGTGCACACTAGCTTAGGATTTAGCCCATCGTTGGAAAGGAGTAAAACTAACTAGTATCTAGTTTCTATTCTATCTAGAAAAGCACGACGCATCGGCCGATTATCGACGAAATTGACTGAAAGAGAAAGAATGTAGCGGGTTGAGACATTTTGCATCGCAAAACGGATTAGAGATTTTTTTTTTTGCGGAACTGCAAAACATAATAGGAAAATACGTGTATAGCGAAGTAATTTGATATTAAATTTGGTGGCGTTGCCATGTCAACGCACGGTTAGTCACCGAAAATGTGTTTGGAAATAACGTGTCAGACCCAATCCCTTTGGGGAGTCCATAAACCTTTTAAAATTGAGCAAAATGCGCCCCCGATCGGGACGATTCGGTCGATTTCGCACCGAGTTTATTATATTTCAAACGAAGGACGAAGTCCCTTGACAGCAACATTGGGAGGCCTACGTTCGACTGTCGTTGCGCGTCTTATACGTTGGAAAAACAATCTTTTTTTTTTTTCCTTATCTCCAAATTTTGACAAAGAAACCGTTCACCGTTTAATAACGATCGTTTGTCGTACAAAATGCGACTATTTTGATGTACATCAAAATATTTTCTTTTCAGTTTCGAGCATAGAATTCAAGGAACCAAAAACAACATCCAGCGGATATTTTAAATGAAAACCTAATAAAAATTAATGCGCTGAACGATGCATTTCGACGAAAAGGTTGCGATAGCTTTGACGATCAATCCTTAAAGCTTATTAAAAAATAGATCAAATAAAACCTAGTTTGGGTTTGGTGTTTTAACGTTGGCATCTCTGCGTGTTTCCAAAGATGGTCACCAGAGTGGCGCTGATGGAGTTGCGGTGTTTCGAGTTTTACGAACCCGCATTATTTTAATTCCATTATTTCGTCTCAATTTCATTAATTGCGTCGCAATCGTCTGGTGGCTCATTTGAGTGTCACTTTAATCGCAATTCCATCACCGGTCTCCCTGAATTACAAATTAGTCGGAATGAGTTAATTGATCGCGCAGGATTGCCTAGAAATACGTGTAATTGCGCTCGTGGCTGCCTGCCGAGTAGAGGGCGCTACCGACGTGGGGCATCCTCAAACGCACTTGCACTTGCCTCGAGCGGATCACTTGGCAGCTGTTGTGCAGCTGGTAATTAAGACGTGACCATATTTATAGATATAATACGGAATTGCGATATACTATGTATACACACATTATTTAAGATGAAATGATTCCATCATGGCGCCTTGAAAATAAAGTGCATTGTTTCGCTAGAATTGCCAGAAATCGCATTCATGGCGTCTATCCGCTTGCAAATGCAATTTTGAGACTGACGTTTAAAATCTGGACTCGGTGTTGTTTACATTAGCGCGGTACTCAGGAGATTGTGCAGCTGCACGTATATGTAAACGTAGATTTAGCTCCGCCAGGCGGAGAATGCGCACTGTGGTGAGTTCGATTAAAAATCGAACAAATGGGCATACGCCGCTAGGCGGAGCTTAATCTACATTTACATTTACGTTTACATCTACTGTACGTGCAGCTATGTAATCTCCTAAGTACGCGGTTAGTAAAGGGTTGTACGTAACGAGTTAAGATATTCCAAATGACCATGCTTGGAGCGGTACTTATTTGAGCAAATACAGGTCCATGTTGGAATCGTCACGTTTTCCTGGAGTTATTTTTATGGAGCGTGTACTAGCTATTTCCGAGTACTCGTAGTTACGTACACGATCCGACCATGCATATTAGACCATGTGACGGGGCGTGTGTGGAATAGACGTTTTGGACGTCCCCTGGTGTCAATAATGCACGCATTAACCACATGCGTGCATGAGTTCCCGCTGTGCGTTTATTTCTATAACGTGTTTATATTTTCTGTTTGTTATGCGCGAACAAAGAGCCTCTTTGTGTCTGAGCTCCTTCTTCGTCACCTTTATTTGGATTTTCAGCTCCTTTTAATTCCCATCGATTTTCACGCAATATCGCATTTGATCATTTGAGAAAAGAAAATTCTTTTCTTCCTACAGATGATTTAGTCGATCGCGCAGTTGAATATAAAAAGCAGATTCAAAGACGACTAATTGAAGCGAAAACTGTTTTATCTCGTTTCAGATTGGAACTTTTTTAATCAGTCGAGGGCGGAACAGCGTGTACGCCCCCTTGCGGCGACATATGCCTCATTCCTACGGTTGATGGATGTTCTTAAAGGCGAACAATCTGAAAGGGGTAATTCGGCTATTCTGGTTGGTTATAAGTTTCCTAAATCGATCAATTTACTAGCCATCGAATGGATTAGGTTGCTTTTCTTACTTCTCAAATTGCCTTTATTCCATTTGCATATTTTACTCTCTTATATACATAGAAACTTGCTATATGTATATTGTATAACTTCATTTCAAGAAAATGTTCTATATGCTACCTCCGAGTATTCATAAAACTCATACATTTCAAGAAAAAAAAATAGAATGTATAGGAAAAAACTTTTTAATGTTTCAATATTTCCCTAAAACCATGACATATAGCCTACCTTACAAAATTTCCTTTAAGGCGGCCATCCACGAGGAAAGTGGCGTGTCCGAAAAGTCAAGCGCATATTTCTGAACATTTTACTAACCATGGCTTTTAAAATAGGAAATTTCAAACTGAAAGTAATTAGACTTAATTTGTGTTTTTATAATTGACAAATTAAAACATTTCATTTCTCGTAATTCACATTCCAAAAAACAGAACTTTTTCAACATACCGTTTTTCCATGTATAACTTTCCTCGTGTATGGCCGGCTTTACAAATCCTTTACATTTCTCCGCAATTTCAACAGAATATCCAATATGAATTTTATTTGAGACACGTTATGATATTCGAAATATACATATTTTATATGCAGTAGAACAATTTTACCCCATATTTGGGAAACTAGACCCGACGGTGTTGGAAACGTAGTGAAATTTAAGAAATTTCTATAATTCGTAAATTAAAATGAAAACACCTGTTATAATGTCTATCCCACAATTTATTTAAAAAAGAAATTTATGTATCTAGAGTTTTGATATTTAAAGAAATTGTTATAGCTATTATATCTTAAAAATATTCTGCATATTTTCAAGTTTAACTTCTACTAGCATCTTTTTTTATTTCTTATGAATTCATATGCAAAACTTTCAGAAAACCTGAAAATAATCATTTAATTGACTTCGCTCTTACCCGATATTCCAGCGCCTGTCAGAAAAATTTCCATTCCGGCAATTGCAACGTACGTGCTTCAAATTCTCGATTCAACACACGCGTCAAACATAAACTAAACAGGACCAACTGAAAAAAAAAATGTGTCAACCTGCAGCGGGGATTGAACCCCGGACGCGTTGCTCGACCTTCACGTGCGCGTGCATCTGACACGAGCTTTCGGGAGCGGCACGCGCTCTCTCGTTCCCCATTGGTCGGACACACCCATCGGCCAGCGTCGACCAATGGGAGGAGACGGGCAAAATGGAGCGCGAGAAACGGATCCAGGTTAACGAGCGGAAACGCCGTTGGGCGGCGCTCGTAAGCATAAGGTTAATCGGTTAACCGCTAATAGGTCACAACCCCTTGGCATGTGAAAAAACGTGATTATTCGTAAAATCCCAAATCGAAACGTTGTGTCAAAACGTGACATCGACATGTTGACACGTTATTTCCAAACATGGTTGAGACACGTGAAAAGTTATTCAGAATATTGAACATTGTAGGTGTATTGTTTAGAACATCCGATCTTGATCGTCCATTTACTATATAGCATATGATAAAACCTTGGCCCCATTTAAGGACACTAATCCATCGTGCGTAACAGCTTTTTGAATCAAACACAGCCGCCATTTTGTATTCCATTTTTTATTCAGTATTTTATTAAACAAAATTCACAACATTGTCGGAAGGAACGAGAATAAATTGATCGAATGATCGTGGTCCGTAAGCGTTTTCTCCGTTGCTGGTATTTGCTTATTTTTAGAACATCTTCACGACACCTATTTACTCGTGTTTGTTGACGAATTCCGAACGTTTTTCATCGCACGAGCCGCTGAGGACCGTAAAATGGCCGCCAGAAATGCGCGACTTCAACGGTGGTCCCGAACCCCCTCCAAAAAAATACAGAAAAATATATGTAAAAAAAACGGTCGAACTAGGTTTTGGGGTCGACGGGGAAAAACATCGGTGTTTTTGCGGGCTGCCAAACGCATTTTTCAAGTCTACTTGTTGCGCGTGGAGGCAGTTGGGACGGTTTGGCCATGGCACCGACCAAGTTCTCCTTAAATTAAACGGATGATGGCCCACTCACCCACTTTTTAGCGTCGAAAAGCGACACTGGAGTGGCCGATGTGGGCGTTCGTCCAGGAGCTCGGACGCCATCTTTTATAAGGTCGAGGCGACCGTCATGACCTAACAACTGACCCTGGCGGCGGTGATCGAGAAATAAGAGTCGATGCATTTGAACGTTGCTGAAGGTTGATAAAGAATAACCTCATAAGAACAATGACAATTTTATTCTCATCCCCCCCAAAAAAAAAACAAGTTTATAGTATAAAATGCCTTGTCAATAATAGGAATTATGGCATGCTGAACGTTTTGGTGATTTAAAGGGTACTCAGACAGAAACCTAGAAGATAGCACTATATCAGTCAGAAAAGGACACGGTGCTAAAGGCATTTTAACCACCACGTGACTTCGTGAGTGCAAAAACGCGGACTGCGAAGCGTCTTTACGGTTTTAAAAAAAAAACGAATGACCATCAAAAGTAAATTATTAAGTCCATAATTTATTTTCGTGTAAACGAAGCAATTTACTATAACAAAATTGCTTTCCTTTTACGGTGAAATTTGAAACTTTTAAAATCTTTCAGTTGTATTACTAAAACCATTAGCTCCATTAAATTCTCCAATTTCAGCAGGTTTTTTTAATAAAACGTCGAAATTAAATGAAAAACAAGAACTTCTATACAAAAAAAAAAAGAAAAGAAATAGAAACCTAAAAATGTTTTCGAGCTCGTATGTCGTTAACGTTTTTGAACTAAATCCTGGCGTTCAAACTCGAAGTTCGTCGAATTGGATTCAGGGTGTATTGTTCTCTTCGTGGGTCGCCATGTTTGAACGACCCTCGCCATCACTTGTAGGGAATCTGGCGTCTGGAGCAGTCTTGGCTACAGCTCTCTGGAGACTGTTATCGTATTCTCGAAATAAAAAAAAAGCAATGATAAAGATGCAATAGCAGCAGCAGTGGCGTCATCGACGGTCACATGACACCCGCTCCAATCCCGAAGCGCAACAGGCATCCCAACCAGAAAACTTCCACTCCAACTATTGGCAATTTCTGCAAATACTAGAGGGTTTTTCGGTAATTTCTAGCAAAATGTCAGCAAATATAATGCTTCTGCGGTTAATATCTGCGTTATTCTGAAATTGCCCCTAATTGGATGCACTAAGCGGCTTATCCGGCGGCCTGACGTCATTAATCGTCGATTTGCTAACCGCAAATTTCGGTTGTTAAGCCCCCATTAAAACCGAGCGGGCGTGGCGCCATCTTAATCTCGTCTTGCCAGAGATCCTAGCAGCAGCAACGACTTAATCTTTCGTGCAAATTAACGATGCCTTCCACTAGATAGGCAATAAAAGCGACCGGTTTTATGGCCGATTTTGTGGCTAGTGCAGGAGTTTTTATAGGTGGAATTTCATAATTGTTTGAAAATATTGGAATCATAGAAATGGAAGTTTTCTTTTAAAACTTGGCCGTCCATCATCCTCGGGACAAACTCTCGTTTCGCACCGCTTCGGGGAACGAATCGGATGGTGCGATTCATTGCATCGTGACCTTTGACCTAGCATCTCGCCCTATTAGAGGAACGATTGCAAAAACGGTTCAATTTCAGCCATATCCATCGAGCATTACGTGGTTTTCGTCTCGACACGACGTACTTCAACCGCACTCGATGTTTGTCTTCGAAGGAACGAAGATATACGGCACAAAAAAAAGGGATCGATCTATCTAATTATTGTTCATTAAAAATGAATGGCGTGCGCTCGACGTCATCGATCTATAATGGCGATAGTTCGGCTTTCTTAAACACACCTGAGCGCAAAAACCCACGCAAACGAACTGCGGGAATCGAACCCCCGTTGGCGGTTCGCGAGAAAACACGTTGGATGGCGCTGCGGGTGAGTGGCATCGCGATCGAGAAGCGATTTTTCACCATGAAAACATGAAATATAGGGCGCCGTCACTAAACCCCGTTGTTTTCACGCATCCCGTGACTATTACCGGAAGTACGAACACGTGATGCTCACCTAAACTTTTGCTTAATTATAATGGCTATAGATAGCTTTCACTTTCAGGAGTACTAATTTATGGCGAATTCGATTCGTTCACACCAGTGTAGTGCAGTATCTTGCCAGTGCAACTTGTTCACGTGTCATGAGGCACATACCTTCTATATTTTATTTTGCATTATGGAAAGTACCCCAGAACACGCCCACAATGGATACCGAGCCATATTAGCCACGCCCACGAGCTGCGTGACGTTACGTGCAAGTTATCTGTAGCATGGAACGATCTTAAAAAAATTATAAATGACCTTATGCGTCATCTGGTTGGAGTAGAACCAGGCAGCTTAACCTCAACAAGAAGTGTAGGGTCTTGAGAATTTCTCGTTAAAACTGAAGATCGTTTCCAGATAACAATCTAAAAAACGTCCCAATAAAAGATGCCATATCTGCGAAATACTCCACAGTCGCCATCAGCGATGGCGTTTTTTCGAATATAATCACATCAAGAAAACTGGTTTTGTGAATTTGTCTCCGATTTGTTTTCAGCCATGGTATTCTAAAAGTGTCCTAGAATTGTTCAGAGAGTTGGATATCAGTCCTAGATTCGCACTCGTCGTCGTGGAGTGGATTTGATTAGATTCAACTGCAGTTTTTGAACTGTCAAAACCTGGTCGCATTTGAAAATAGTGAATTACATGTTTAGGTATAAAAATTGAAGTTGATTATCTGCTGGGAACTCTTCGATCGAAAGGGGTGACGAGTAATACCAAAACCAACCAAGGTCGACTTAGTCCTTTAACGAGCTGCATGTTTAAAGCGAATTATGCTGAGGATTGGTTTCAAGTTGGGTGCAGGTGCAACCTCTAAACTTTAAATTATACATGTGTGCATTTTCTCAAGAAACCCTTATCATCGAAACATATACATCCATACTGTATTTCCGTTAGTCCTACTTTAATTTTCTGATTATTTTTCCGCCTTATACTTATCCTCGTCGAATCGTTGCTCATTAGGGTATATAGAGCTTGTTGCCACGAGCTTCGATTAAATTTAATTGCCCAACTTTTTGAACTTATTGAACAAGCAACAGTGTATAAGATGTGGCTGAATGACACACTATAATGCACGTTTCCAATTGTTCTCTTATTAGATTTATTTGCAATAATTATTGCAAAAGTTAAACCTAATTAATTGACGAGTGGAAATAACAGAGAATGGTGCAATCGAACAATTGTGCCTAACAGAATATGTATACGTCTACATCTAATTCTATTCAATTTTTCTCATGTTTAATATTTTTGGAGTATCGAATGGCTTCTTTCAGTTCATTGTTAACAAAGGCGCCCATATCCCGTTACCCAAAATTTGAACATATTTATAAATGTTATAAACATGGAAAAGATTTAAAAGGGTCATTTTTTAATGAACTGTCATTATGAGATAACGGAAAATGACGCAGACAAAAATTTTAAAATTATCGAATATATTCCTACAATTTTGTGTTCGATAACTTGTTCGTTATCAACATAATTCTGATAGTTTTTTTTAAATGCTATTAAACGTGCTTGTTTTCCTTGATCCCAAACAAACCTGCTAAAAATGCTCAAGTTTTTCTACTTGAAAAATGAGAGAAAAAAAAGTGTCCGAATAAATACTCACACGCTGCTGGCCTGTTGGAAATAGCGGCTGCTTCGCCGAGTATCATCCTTCGCTTATAGGTCGAACCCTTCTAAAGTGGTCGTTTGACCAACTGACCAAGGGCTAGTGGCCGAAATTCAGGGCTCCCCATCGAAACGCGCGTCAAAAGCGTGGCTCCTTCGCATCTTTCATCTCAAACTTTGTGGTTTAAATTAAGTTTTTTAAACACTTTTTTTCTTCGTCAACTTTTAAAAAACTTTCTCATTTCGACCTTTGACCCTTCGTTCGGGTCACGCGCCCCGAACGCACGTGGCGGTCCATTTTCATTGCCGTTCCGTTTCGATCTTTTTTTTTGGCACGTGTGAAAAGCGTTCCCTCCGTCTTGCTCCGTTCGATCTCGTTTTGAGACTATGGTTTGTTGTCGCAGAAATTCAAGGCAACGTGATTCCGATCGCACGTGGCGCTCCGGCACGTCAGCGCCCTCCAGCGGCGGGCGCAGGAAACTTAGCACCTGCGCGGGAAAAAAGGAAGCGAGTCGGAACTCGCTTTATACGAATTTCTGATAGTACGAACTCATAATCCAGACCCCGTCCTAAATTGTTTGGGCGAATAATGCTAAGCTCGTCGTTTAAGACGAATTCCGAAATCGGATATTACACATTTTAGATTAAAACGAACTGGAAAAAAAATACGTTCTGACGGGAAATTCCCCTACGAAACTTGAATTTCATCCAAACTTCGATGAAACTTGAGTTCTTATTGTTAAAATCATGTTTTGTCTGACTTTTCATATAACGAACTTAACGAAGGATATGTGTACATCCTTCGCGATTTGTCTTAATGAGGTTCGACTGAACCTATATTAGTAAAAAGTTGGAAACTACTTGAGATGGATGGGGAAAGTGAGCGAGACGTCCCCTGGTCTCTTAACATCCTAAACTTAAGGATGTCCCAGCATTCTGAGAGATCTATCAACGAACAAAATAAATCTGAGTAACAAGTCAGAGAGCACCGAAGCAACAACTTGCTTACTCTCCTCGTCCATCGCGAGTCATTTCGGAATAATTCAATTTTGTTTGAGGTTTTGATGTCGAGCATGGGTATGTTTTAAAGAATTTTCAGTGAAGTTCATCGCGGTCCACTGTTTTCTTCCTATAAGAGCAAACTCCGGAGAAAGACCTAGCTTACGCGACAGTCTGTCACAAGCAGTTTCCGATGAAGCTGTTTTCTCGCGCGGAAATCGTGTCGCCTCTGGGTCTCCCTCGCGAGGATTCATTTAATTCAAAAATCGATTGATTAATTAATTTGTTGACTTTCTCCTCTGGGCTGCTTTCGTTTCTGTAAACAAGAGCTCGGTGTTCATTAGGCCTCACGTTGCGCGCGTGCGAGCTTAACGACCCACTTCCGGTTCTTTCATTCGGAAGTGCTTACTGCGTGTTCCGAAAGGCGCGGTTGCACTTCTAATATACATACTAATATACTATGTATATACTAACATACTAATATACAATATACAACGAGGGTCGCCCATATTTTGCGTCACTGCTTAGACGTGAGTTACAAATTAAAAATGCTCAACGAATTAGCTGCCAAAATGTCCCTCTTTCGTTAGAGGGTGTCAAGTGGCGCCCCTCCTCGCTCGCGTTTTTATCGATTCGCGGACTGCGAATCGGGTCAAATTGAGATTTTCTCCAATGTAAATGCAAATTGAACGTTGGCATTGGGCAAAGGGTGCCCCCAGGGGGATCAAAAGGGGAAACCTCGAAATGCCCCTTTCGTATAACAATACCGCAGTATCGAGGGACTGTTTCGTTTGGTGTTTTATTATTTGCCGCATTTCAAGCTCGAAATTAAGAAATTCCACGACAATTGGTTTATTTGTGCCATTCGGGAAGAGGAAAGGGGGCTTCCACCCGTGCTACCAGCGCCCCCTGTGCGTCACGCTCGAATCGTCGCTTTCTATTCAGCCAACCGCATCCAGTGATTATTCTAGCGTGGCATCAATTCGGCGCCAGGGTGTAAGTTGGCGCTCAATTCCTCGCTTACAAACTCCTCCTCTTCCTCCCCTCACCCTTCCATCCTTAACAATACTGGGGTGATAAGACATAATATGGCTCGGAGCAGTTATTTCCGCTATATGTTAGTGTTTCCTTAAATATGCCTTTCGGAAAAAATAGCTCAATCTCGAAAGAACCTGTAAACGCTTTCCTCTAAGGCTGTGCTAAATCATATATACACACCGTATAGTGCACGTGTACATGTACATCTACCTTCAATGCTAAAAATTGGCAATTGCTTTTCATGGCATGCAGGCTGACAAATTGTTTACATTTCCCAGTTTATTTAAAAGAGAAAAGTAAATACTGAAGTAATGCAAAATGGAAGAAGCGCGTTGCATTTTACGCGCACTCTATAGAATTATACATAGAATATATTATAAAATAGATTATGTATAGAATATATCTACAGAATAATTCTAAAACTTAATTGTTTGAATTAAATGGGGAGATTGGATAAATTGTTGAGCCTGCTGCCGAAATAAAAATGGAGTACCGTAGGTTTTCTGAAAGCCAAAGGTTGGCGTCTCAGCATAGCAGTTCTGTTTTGTGTGATTGCCCCCCTTATAGGAGTAGCCTAATCTTATCCGCCACCGATCAACCCTCCATTCAATTCAATTCTTTAGCCTAAAGTCAGTACATATTGCCATTTGGCAGGGGGGATCATTATACAAATTAAGTCAGACTAAGCAGTCTGGTCATGATGGAACCCAAAATTACAATTTAGTTATATTTTCCCGTATTTCGGACTTTAACGTGGAGGATGGGATAGGAAGACGGTCATGGCCGATTTAATATAGGAACTATCTCAGCATTCGCCTGAAGGAGTTATAGGAAACCATGAAAAACCACAATCGAAGATAGCCTGACCCGGGAAGACGAGAAAGCTATAACCTCTAAGCCTACCCGACTACTCACTTCTGAAGCAAAAGATGTGTGGATTCGCCTGAAATTCTGATTCCTTTTACGAATTATGTTTCAACCTCCGTCAAAGTATACGTGATATAAGAAGGTTCACTATGTCGGCGCCTTTGATGTTCTCGTGGGAAAAACACTGCACATGGAAGCCAATCAGATAAAGGTGTTACCCTGTTCAGCTTTTACGATTTGGTTTCACGGGTTAATATTGTCGTGACTTCATCGTAGTGATATTTTCCATAATATAGTGTTTTTTTCCATGCAAAAAAGCGGCGAGTGAAGCTACTTTATATTACGTATAAGTATTTCAACAACTTCAAACTGATGCAAGCGGTTTTTGATTGAGGCCTTCTTTCGAACGCGCATGAAAAAAGTAGGATTGAGGACCTCGTATTTTAATCATGGTAGCGAATGCCTTTTCTTTTAAACAAAATGCAATTTTTGATAATTGCTTGATAAAGTTTTGTATACTAGCGTCGCATTTCATCATTAAGCTTTTCCCCTTGGTAACCCCGCCCTGCGGACCATAAAACCGCAAAAGTCACGTGGTTGCTACGTTACCTTTTGCCAAAGGAGCGCGTTTCGAAATAGGAAACGTTGCAGGAATGGACTTTATCACTCCGTTAATTAGTTTTAATTCATGCGGCTTAATTGGGAGGGGGAGGCGAATTAATCTTCCTCCTCTTTCCCAGCTCTTATCTTCCTATCATGAACACTTTAATCCCCAGCCGATTTTTCCGACGATTTCATTAATTAAAAGCCTTTTTATCTCGGCATCATCAACGTCCTAGAGGAGCTAAGAAGAGGCCTTTTTTCCCTCCATTTCAGGGGAGTGTTTTAGTGAGTGCTAAAGGCGCCTGTTGCTCTCTCGCTCCTTCTCGCTTATCGTATCGCGCCACGTTTTAATCCGATTTTTATTTCGTATCGAAAAACGTGACATATTGAGCGTCGCCTTTCTCTCTGACTTTTATGTCCCGATCGAAATTTCATATCGAACGAAGATAATAAAAAAAGTCACGTGGGCGAACGTTTACGGGATAAGGAGACGGAATCAACGCGAGTCGTTTTCGAGCCAAGTGTGTGGCAATTTTGTTAAAATGCACCACAATTGGGCTAAGTTTTCAAGTGTTAATGATTGTCTGTCATATTGGCCCTATCCATCTTTCTTTATCTAGGATGATAAATACTGAAAGTGATGGACAACTTTGTGGTCACCACATGTTTGTTAACTTCGGTCAAAATTGGATTTTCAGCTATTTGCAGATGTCAAATATTCATTGACAGCAATTGATTCGGAAGGGATCTTTCATAGTATCGACGGTTCAAACTTGATTTTTTTTCTTTTTACAAATTTGTCCGTAGTTTGTTAAACAGACGCAACCCCTTCAGTGGCCTTCACTGTCCAGTATTTACAACGAGTAAATCAGCATTCCGTTAATTTTCTTGAGAAAACTGTGACATGGAACGTAGAGCGTATTTGTTTAGAACGTTAAGTCGAGTACACACTAGCCACCTAACCAAAACAAACAAAAAACACAAACCCCAAACTTTCGACGTGAACTACTGTAGTTTCTATAAAAAAATTAATTCAAACTAGTTTTGTAAAATCTGAACGTAAACACTGCAACAAACCATATTGACAAAACTCAGCAGACGACAGACGATATCACTAACTCCAGCAGACGACAGACAATCAAATCTGTATCATCGATATCGTGCAAACGAAGCGTTGATAGCAGCGCCACCGCCAAAAAGTTTGGCTATTTCCCTTTCATCTCACCGACACTTGACGGGAACGCCAAACTTAGTTTGCAAACTTGATTTTCTAGTTATTATAGTTTGGCAAAAACAGTTTGCTACGCCATTTTTTTCGTTGCCACAAACCAGAAAAGTTTCAAGTTTGGAGTTTTTAGTTTCGGTTTGTTGATATAGTGTGTACACGACTTTAGAATGTTTAATTTCAACTCGTTCGGGTAATGCATAGAATGTAACGACTGAAATTGCAAATAGAACGGTACCGTAGCTTCAGGCCACCTTTCAACTTTTAGTCGCGAGTTGTATTTTTACTTATTAAAAAAAAAAAATGAAACAGATGGCTTTAAGTATTTCGAAAATCTTTAAATTTAAGATGATATAAGTTGGACAAGATTATTTCGTTAAAGACGCTTATCGACTCAAGTATTTCTCCGTTATAGCGGTATTCACTCCTTTTTTTTTAGGGTTTTGTTGTAATTCTCCACTGGAAGGAGCCGGATATTTAATTTAATAATAGTGGGTGGTTTTAGCGCCATTCCGAACTCCTTTTTGCCTCTTATACACGCGTACAGCTGACATATTTCATTCTGCTAAAGATATTAAACGCACGCATCAGCGGTCACGGGGGAGCGATCCCCTCCCCTCACCCCCACCCCACCCCTTTCGTGCCTCTCTTTTTTGACGTGCTCGAGGCCCATCAATCCGTCTTCTTAGCCTCTGCGCATGCTCCTTCCTCGCGTGGAATTTCGGGGCTGGGGGTGGGGGTGCCGCTAGGAGGTTAGGATAACCACTTCGCTTATTGATTTATTCTCAACTTGATGATGTATATGTGCCCAGAGAGAATTTTCGTTTTTCCGGCTCGCTGCGCCATCTGCTGGCACGGAACGGAAACGAACATCTGCAGTAATAAAAATATATATTTGGTTTTATTTGTTCATTCGCGAAATGGATGGATGTACATGTACTGCGATTTTATCCCCAAAATCAGTAATGATGAATCATTTCCGTGTTAATTTTAGTCATCTGCATTCTGTGCATTCGAGCTTTGAAAAATTCCGAGAAAAAAGTTAAAAAATGCGTTCAATCTGTTATAGATTTTTGTTTATTGCATTTACCTAAAAGTTTTAAATATCCTCGCAGGTGTTGATATTTAATCGTACACCTGCGATGTAAGATTAGTTTAAAAAATGAGTAACTTTAAAGAAAAATCATCTGTGTAAACGTGAATTGCACACAGGTGTACTTTAAAAACACATGCTATACTCGTTTTAAAAGTCTAAGTTACGTTTCAAATGCAGTTAAATTTTCGAATGTTATCTCCAATTTACCCAACTCGCTTTCGTAAAAGCGTGTCAATTTCGCTCTTATATATTAAAAATTAAATATGCAAATGACGTGCATTTAACTCGTTTCCCAATAATCAGAAAATCATAAAGACAGTTAAAGTCGAGGAAACTGTTTTAAAAGTGCTTGAATATATTTTATCAAGCTTCATTTTATCGATGTTTTTGACAATGCTAAAATCTACATCACTTTATTATATATTATTGGTAAAATATTTCTTTTTTCTGAATGATCACTATTCAATAACCTAACAAAATTAATATCTGTAGATTTTTTGTCCATCAGGTGAGCAGTGGTCAAACTGAACAGCCATATTTTGACCAACGAGAGAATTGCACATTAATATTTAATGTTTTCATTTTTCCTTTCATTTATTTTTAAAAACGAGCAAATACGAAAACAAATCGGTTTTTTTAAATTATCTTCGTTAAACGCTGAAGTGCCAAAAAACATTTGTTCGTCGGTAATTTTTTCACAACTATATGTTATTTTTTGACATAAACATTTCTCTTTTAAATTAACAGAAGTTTGGGGACCATAACTATACATTCCCGTCTGAAACATGAATACAATAAATAAAAGATTGCAAAAAATTACCTATCTTCTTAGCCGAATATTTCCTCAAAATCTGTTCTTAAATTCAGTCGGGATGACCGTTTAACAGTCTGTTAAACGGTCATCAAACAGAGAATGGTGCAACAAGTCGTAAATCATTTTCAAATCGATACTCTGCATTAAGTAATTGCAATTGAAATAACACTCACCGCACGGCAACTCTCGTCATGCTTAATTAATTGGGTGCTATTTTTAATATTCCACAACTGCTGCACTAATCAGCGTTTTGCGCCGCGCTCGTCGCATCTTGATCCACGCGTCGCACTGATGCCGCCGCCTTCGACATGAATGCCGTCAACATCCTAAACACCAGGAGACGCTTATTAAGGGAGGTGGCGCCATCCGTGTTCTCCGATACCGAACCACAGAAAGATAATAGTCGACCATCTACAATATACCAACATATACATGTAGATTCTACATGTATATGTTGGTGTCGTTTATGAATGGCCCTTGCTAACCTTGAACTTGGAACACTTTCAAAGCACGGTGTTAATGTAGCCTACCTACGAGTCCCTTTCCATTTCTCCATTCATTGTTCTTAACTTTACAAAAGTTTCACGAGAAATTTTATTCGAAAGATTTGAAGCTTTGTGAAATTTGTTGGGAATTCGAATGTAAAATTTCGATACAAATTCCGTATTTTTTGCATGTGCTGAGTCTCTCACTCATTAACTTATGATATTACTCGTAATTAACTTTCATATGAATACAATTCGTAACCACTTCATCTTCAATGTACATTTGCATGTATGTAGAGATAAAATATATGAAAAGACCAGTATGTCAACTCCTCCCACTTTTCCTCACCCATGTGCTCGCAGCGCCGCGTAGGTACATTGGATTATGGGGAACGTCGTTCACCTAGGTGAGTTACAGTAGTTACTCACTCATAGTTTTAAGTGAACTAACGTCAATTGTAGTTCATTTACTCACTTGAGTCAACTACTGTAGTTCTTTTTTTCCCCGTTCACTCAATCATCCTATGTCGTGTGACGCGCTTCACTCGTTCCGGCCATTTCAAGATCAAAGGTGCCGACATGGAGTCGGCATACTGGTCTATGAGTGGTCTTTTCGTATACCGACCGTAGAGTCTGTGGTAGAGATGGGCGAGCTGAACTGCTGAACCGAGTCGAGTTTATCGAGTTTTGATTGGAATCGATTACTCGAATATCACTGACTCGATCGGAAATAATTGTTCTACCATTAATTCGTTAGGAATAAAGTAGCCCGCGAGGCTGTTACTGTTTGAATCGAGCTGGATTTTTTCAGATTTGAAATTGTTAAAATTCCGAGCTTCACAACTCGGAAATATATACAGATTATTAGTTGCTCAAATTCGGCATTTCAACACCAAGAAAGCCGTTTCGACTCGAAAATTCACAGGAAGTTCAGCTTGCCCATCTCTACATGTACATGTGTCTTTTATCATTTTCAAATGTTAATTAAAACTCGGAAGGTCACCCCTCCTGTCCCAATTCCAATATCGGAATAAATTTATTTTATCTCTCCATCTTAATTACTCTTCAATCATAACTTGATTTTAATACGTAAATTACCAGCTATTATAAATGGAATTAGTATTAAAAATGAACCGCGATATCACCAGGGAAAATAACGATTACTCCAAGGTCGGTTTAGCCTTTAATCGCCGATTAAAGTTTGAGATTTATTATCGCGTAATTAATCTCAGTCATCCGAATCTCACAATTTGCTTGCTCGTGGTTGCTTAATTTTATTAGGATTACTCAGACAGAAGCTTTACGAATGGCACTTTGGCAGTCGTAGGTCACGTGCGCAAAATCGACACGCCAATAATGTTTAAAAAATGCACTCGCTGCTACTCAACCAGTTGGTGCTTTGGTTTTGCATACGTGACTTCATGACTGCCAAATTTTCATGCATAAATTTAGTTTCTGTTTGAGTACCCTTATTATTAATTCATTTTTTTTTAAAATTTCCATGATTGCATATTCCGGACTTTATGGTCGGCTCTCTACTTTCTCTACGTTTCAGCCAATTACGTCAATAGGTGGCGCCACCAGCGCATTTCCAGGTGATCGCCCTAGCGATTTTCTACGTATTTTCGAAACCGGTTGTTGCTTTTGGATTTGTGTCATGTGGAAACCTTTTTCGTTGCTGAAATCGTGCGATTGTTATCGGAAAATATATAACGCGCTGTTAATCAAGGACTGCAAAAGCAAGAAGTGTATCGTTCAGTCGAGATCCGCGTGTTTGTACGTTGCACGACGAAAGATTCATAGTACGTGGTAGGCCTACTTGGAATTTATCAATCATTAATATTTCATTTCTTAATATATATTGCGTTTTGTTTAATCTATACAAAGCGAAACCTATTCTCGCATTTGTTTTTAGCAAATTTGTTTATTTTTATTTGTTCAAAATTGTACAAGCATATGTTTGCGAATGCAGACTTCGAAGACATGAAAAGTACGTAAAATATTTGCATATGCCCTGAGCGAGCGCCTTCTTGAAATTCCTCGCCTCCAAATTCCATGATGACACCGTCATATTATTCTAATTATTTCTAATAAAAGGGGATTTTATTTATCTGTTTAAATTTTATAAAGTTGCAAGCATGAGATGAGCAACAGGTTTGTGAGCTGATCAGAGCGCGGATTTTGCGCAGAAACCGACATTTTATATATTTAGGCCAACAAAAATAAAAATAAGGTATGACTCCGCAATTTTCTAGACAATTCAAACCACCTGCTGCTTAATTGGTATATTGTTAGCCTCCTTCTCAGCCTCCAGCATCATGCAATTTTAGACGAACATCCTTCAACAACTGATTTTGTACGCTTTCATGTTAATTACAAGTGGCCTGTTAGTTCCTCTGGATAAATTGGAATTCTTTAGAGAATTATATATCTATGTGTACTATATGGACCTTCAAACTACAACGCTGTTATATATAATATTCCTCAGATTGCATTAGCATCTTTTGGCATAAAACAGTTTTGTGAGAAAAGCATGCTGGTTTGCTTACTAACATTAATTACCATCTTAATTTTTACTGGCAAAATAAAATATCATTGATCACTGTTTTTACACTAGTGGGCTTTTTCTTTTGCAAAACAAGTAGAAACACCCATCTACTTGAACTGTTTTTTGATAGCATTTCCTTTCCTGCATGTGTAGCAAAATTTCTAAACATTGGTTTTCAGTGTGTATAAAGGTTAGCACACTTGCTCCGTGAAGTGAAAATTGTAGGTGATGGAGATTAACGTCATGATTTTTAATCATATTTTTATTCACCTATTACCGAACAAGTAAAATAATTGCATTTTATGCTTATACAGGAATTGATTTTCCTTCTTAAAATAAAAATCAAACAAAAAATCGTTAAACAGTTGCCGGATGTATCAGTGCATCACTAAAAGCTGCAATCAAAGTGGAAAAACGTGCTTCAAACAGTGAAATTCTGTGACCCACCACTTGCACAGGTTGCACTGATAATTTTCTATTTAATATTTCATTATTATTTAGATTCATCAGCCAGTAAAATGTTGTCCAGCACGCACGTAAAGGATTATCTGGTGTGCAAAGTCAGTGACTTGCCGGAAAATCAGTGAGTATTTCGAACGGTTGTTTTTGCGTAAAATTCATCACCCTCTTCAGAGACAGATGCGGGCTAAAAACTGAATTGGATTTAATCATTTGTCGATTAAATAAAGACAGTTACGTGCGATGACTATGAACGTTGTAAAGCTGCCATCGAAAGTGAAAGCAGGATTTTGAATAGTTTATCGATGATAATGTTATCTCTAGTCTAGGATGTAGTTTCCACTTGAAATTGTGGAAGGGTAAGACAGTACCGCAGCCTGCCAAATGGCCTGGAATGATGCATGCTAGTCTCTACGTCATTACAAGGCTCTGTTTTTTAAAGTTATTTTAACGATTTGCGCGAATCAAAGTATTTGTGAGAGAAGTTCTGAAATTTTAGCTGTCATCTTCTAAGCTGCAAAGCCTTATGAAACTTCCTACTCTTATCAGTTTTTATCACTGTACAATAACTAAACAAAATTCAAACTCATTGAGGCGTTATCAGCTGCTAATGACCCCGATTTTTAATCTGGAAATATTTCAGTGTTGAGATTTTAATTGTTTTTTTTTTTTGTTTTTTGCGATAAATATCGAGCTTGCCATTAGCTGGAATTTTGGATCAATGACTTGAAAAGAAGTTTAAATTGTTGATCGACCAATGTCAGAATTATCGCAATCAATTAAACACAAAAATGTTTTTTTTTCCCACCACTTATTCTGTATTCTGCATGAATAATTTTCCATTTTTGGAATCCACTGCAATGTCATTGCTGCATAACACTGAGGCTATATTATTAGTAACCTCTTAGTTCACCAATTGTATCCTTTATGGTTGAACGAAACATATGGTTAAAATGGCAATCTTCAAATATATTTGTCTTAAATATTTATTTCTCATTAGGATGCAAGAATTTGAAGTTGCAAATGAAAAGAAAGTCCTCCTGGTGAACAACAAAGGCACGTTTAGTGCTTTAGGCCCTAAATGTACACATTATGGAGCTCCATTAGTAAAAGGTCCGTTTTACTTTTTGTGATAGCTTGCAAAGGTTTTCATTAATATATCAAGAGATAATGAAAATTGTCCTTTTCGGTTAATTTTACTCGTTCAAACTTACTTTTGTCCGAAATTTAAATCTGAAACTGAGCGTACTTTATGGCACGCAATTTACTTTTTGCTGGTGTTGTTATTGAATACTCGATAAGTCACGAGTTGAAATGATGGAATTAGTCTTTCCTTTTTGGCTTCAGGTGCGTTGTGTGAGGGTCGTGTCCGCTGTCCATGGCATGGCGCTTGTTTCAACACAACCACTGGCGACATCGAAGATTACCCGGGTCTAGACAGCTTGGTCAAATTTGAAACGTTTGTCAAGGATGGCAATGTTCGGATTAAGGCTTCAGACGTTGCGCTAACCAGTGGAAATCGAACCAAAGCCCTGAGTAGAAAAGATCCCAAAAATAATGAGACCATCTTAATCATTGGCGGAGGTTCGTTTTTGTACGTTTTGTTGCTGATATCGGAAACTCGAGAGCAATTTTTACAGTAGTTTTGTATTTTATACTAAAGGCGCAGCTGGACAAACATGCGCTGAGGTTTTGCGCCAAGAAGGATTTAGTGGCAATGTTGTTTTGGCTACTAAAGAAGGCAACTCTCCTTATGATAGGCCAAAGTTAAGCAAGGTTAGCAGTATTTTTTTCATCCACAATTATGACATACTGTAATTTGACAATATTCTTTGGGAAATCTTTTTTTTTTCAGCGCGTTGTCTAATCCCATGTTTAAATATATTGACTAAATTTGATTTAAGATGATGTTTTCTTGAAAATTGATCTAGAACATTACAAATTTCATTACTGTAATGCTCTCAAAATTGTCAAGGAAGTTAACATTACTAATATTTTCTTCCCCGTGTAAGATATTATTAACAATTCAATAACTTCCAGTAAAAACATTTATTTCTAGGCGATGGATATTGATGTGAAGACCATCCTGCTGCGCCCAAAGGATTTTTATGATAGCTGTGATATTCAAGTTTTGTTGAACAAAGAGGTGAGACAAGCGTTTAGCCTACTGTACTTTGTAAAATTTGCGTCACTTGATAAGACTTCAGAAGCATATTTTTTTGGTGAAGTTTGAAATTTAATGTGGAAAATAAGGAAAAGTTTCTTAAATGAAGTTCAAATGAATTAATTTTCACAAAACAAAATGTATAGGCCTCAGAGGTTGATATTCTCAAACGTAAAGTAAGCTTCAAGGATGGCCAGACGTTGAACTACGATAAGTTGCTGATTGCAACAGGTGGCGTGTGAGTTTAAATTATTTATATTATTGAAATTCCAAAACGAATACACCATTAATCAGTCTGATGCTGTTGGATATCAGATGTTATTATTGGAACCTTATTTAATGTTTTTTTAACAGACCAAACAACCTGAACGTTAAAGGAAACTCCCTGAAGAATGTTTGCATGTTACGAACGCCCGAAGATGCTTTTTATATTGCACGAGCCAGCCAAGGCAAACATGTGGTCATTGTTGGATCCTCATTTATAGGTCAACATTTCTGATTTGTAAATGACTGCATTTCATTCACCCAAGCATATTGTCGAAAACTATGGGTTCTCTTTCTTAAGATTTTTATTGTGTTTGGACATTTTTATAGGCATGGAAGTAGCTTCATCCTTGGCAGAGAAAGCCAGTTCAGTAACAATAATAAGCTTGGATGTTGTTCCATTTGCGAACATTTTGGGTGTGCAGATTGGAACTAGCCTTAAAAAGGTAAATTTTCCATGTATAGCTGCTCATAATCGTTATATATTTGCTTGTAAAATTTGTACCAGGTTTATATGTGTTGCTGCCCAGTATTTGGAAATTTGCCCAAATGGCACATTTAGGGTACAGACAGACTGGCCCCGATGTAAATTTAATTGCTAGCTGTAATTGGCAGCAAAATCTAATTGGAAAAAGTGCCTGAAGCAGCTTAAAAAAATCTTTCTTAATAACCAGCTCTGCTTATAGAAATTGATTGTTTAGATAAGCATTTGTGTGCATCAAGAAACGTGTAACCTGAAATGTTTATTTTTAGTTGTTTGAGGAAAATGGCGTCAAATTTTTGACTGGACGCACCGTAGCAGAATTCAAGGGTCAGAGTGGCATCTTATCAGAAATATTATTGGATAACAAAGAGGTGGTGAAGGCAGACATTTGTATTCTCGGTGTTGGAGTCCATGCAAACACAGATTTTGTCAGTGGATCGGGAATCCCTATTACCAAGACTGGAGCAATCCCTGTCGATAAGGTGAACAGTACAATGGAATTTCGCTTGCAAAAGGAAATTTTAAGTCTTCTAAAGATTCACTATATACATGTACATGTACAAATCAAGCTTCTTTTTGGAAAAAGCCCAAATTATTTAAGCACCATTGAAGTTTTATTTTTTATTCATTGAAGAATCAAAAATACAAAGAATTTGCAATGCAAGTTATTCAAATCTTATTTTTATATTATACGTTGAAACCAAATGTATATGGATAGTTACTTCTTTATCTTAAAATAGTTATGTAAAACTCCCATCTTTAGCAGTTTTCTGACTTATCACGGTACATTTTTTTTTTCATTATGCAGCACATGAAAACCGAAGTAGATAACATTTATGCTGCTGGTGACATCGCCGAATTTCCTCTGTTTTTGTTTCCAAATAGAAAAGTTTGCATCGGCCATTGGCAGATGGCCCACGCTCATGGTATTCGAGTGCAATCGGGGGCACATTTTTTCTATTATTAAGACAAGTTAAAATGTAAATGTTATTTATGCTCAGTTTTCTCAATGCTGTTGTCTTTGTGTATTGTAGGACGTGCAGCTGCTCTTAATATGCTGAATAAGCCTGTTGAAATCCGAAGCGTGCCCTATTTCTGGACAGTTCTATTCAAGAAGAGTCTCCGTTATGCTGGCTTTGGTGCTGGTTTCGACGACATTGTCATCCACGGTGATGTAGATGCTCTGCAGTTTGCGGCTTTCTACACGAGGTATCATTCAATTAATTTTGGGATTTGTATAATTTCTTAGTAGAATCTTTAGTTCATCGAAATGTTTTTTTTAATTTGCAGGGGAAATGACGTTGTGGCAGTTTCCAGTTTAAATTCCGATCCTGTGGTTTCCAGATTTGCCGAGCATTTATACAATGGGAAAATCCTGAACAAAGCTGATATAAGGTAGGTGAGGCGATTCCGGTCTGATTTTAATTGATACTAAAATAGTTCGATTTATGAAAATATGCTATTAATTAGAGCTTGCTTGCATGATAACATTTTAGCCTAATAGGAGCAAAAATCTCGACAATGTCAATTAAAAATACTACAACTTGTACAAAAATCACAATATTGCAAAGTTTTGCTCCTTGCAAATGTACTGCAGAAATTCTCATAATTGTAAACAAATAATTGAGTTAATTGTTTTTGTTGTTTCATTTTATTTAGCGAGTGGATGACAGCTTAACTGTTGCTGACGTTGACCTTACATAGACTGTGATGGAGGAGGAATTTAAACTATGCCTTCACACTTTTGAATTTATTGAGTTATGTTAAATCTGGTGCTCCAAATTCTTTTGCTCTCTTTGGCACCGATTTGATTATTGCTGGGAGGAAAAAATTTGATTCGATCACAAGTGTCCGCAAGTATTATTATGCATAAAATTCAAATTGTTCTTTTCTAATTAAAGTTTATTTGGTTATAAAATGTTTATGGCTCGTGTTGGTCATGCTCTGATTGAACTTTGCTGTCGTCGGAATTTTATTCTTTTTTTTTTAATCCAAGTGGGTTTTTAAAATTTATTTTGTTTAAAAACGGAATATGCAATAATTTGATGGATGTGCGACAAAATGTATGGAACTGTACATTTTACACAATTGATTTCTCATTTTCAACTAAACCAATTTTGATGCGTTTTTATGAGGGTTAAGGCCTCTTAAATTATAGACTCCAAATGGGAGGAAGATATAAAACTATTGTCGTGAAATGGCAGGATTATTAAAATGCTGTCAAAGAACAGGTACCTTTAATAACCATCAGTGAGTTTTTTGATGACAAAGTGTGAACAGGACTAACTATAAAATGTACTTGCACATGCATACATGTATATTCCAGATCAGAATAAGGATATTAAAGGAGATTGGTCAATTTGCCCATTTTCGACGTCATAGTTGACAATGTCTGTCCACCTCTGTAGAACAACCTCCTGGTTAACTGACGTCAGCATATTCACATTTGTCACGCTGCGGTTGCCAGGTCGGTTGTCCACTACGAATTGACCTTGGGTCAGCATGCCGCACGTTTCAACATCTGCATTTTTGGCAGCCTGCCCCGTCACCACTTCGGGATAAAGGAACACCGTTGCGGCCAGCAAGTCATTATTGCTGTAGTTCTCTCCATTCTCGGCATCTTTTTGACGGGCAATTTCGAACGACTGCTGGATGAAGTAGGCAATAGAGGTGTTGGACGATACCCACTCATCGAACCATTCCTGAAAAAGATGGAGAGGCAAATTGTACTGGAATACAACTGAGTGAGTGCTTACATAAAGGCAGTTTTTCTCTAAATTGATTGACATTTTGCATTAAGATAGAGGCTTTTGACTTGAAGTGGTATGATGGATAAGCATCAAAATGTGCTATGGACCTTACAGCATGTGGATTTTGTACTTTTTAAAAAGCCACTTGTCTGTAGTTTTGGATTTCTGCACAGTAAGAAAACTGCAAAGCTACCGGGAAATATTTACTTTTCTATATGAGGTGTAATGTGATTTCCTGTCCATGTCTAAAATGAATGAATCGTTTACGTGGCTGATAATTATTTTTTGAAATTTTTTGGAAGAAAGTAGCATAATTGCTATACTGACCCAAGATGGACAGTAGTCTGCACACAACTCCAGGGGAGAGACCGTGATGGGACCATTGTATTTGCTAATCACGGCAAGTGCTGCCTCTGGATCTGTGTAAATGTTGTATTCGGCAACAGGACTCATATTTCCGGTTGCTTGAAAAAAAAATTTCTCAAGTCAGACTTAAGATTGAGTGTTGCTTAAGTGTCTGCTTTTCTAAAACTTGCCTCTGGACGACCCTCCCATGATGAACAGCTGCTTTAGCTTGCTAGGCAAAGAAGAGTCTAGGCTGAGGGCAACAGCCAGATCTGTTAGTGGTCCCAAGGACAGTAGTGAGATCTCTCCTGGGTACGAGGTGGCATATGCAGTCTGAAAACGGATAGCGATCAGTGATGAGCTTGAACGCTACATGGTGGATCATGTAATTCTTGGCCTTACCAGGGCATTTGCAGCTTTGCTGGACTTTACAGTTTCGTTGGGCAAGGGGAATTTGTACGAGTTGTTCCCGAGTCCATCGTAGCCGTAATAGCCATCAAATGTCACAGGGCGAGACAACGGCTTTTCACTGCCTGCATATACGGGAACCTGAAAACCCAATAGGCTCATTGTGTTTCACAAAACTTTGTTTCTGATGTGTTCGTTGTAAATTTAATGCCCTCAATCAATTGATTGACTTTTACGTTGCTTTTTTTAAAAAATTGTGTAATTATGGACTTTTAAAAAAAATCTGAACAAATTGGCCTACTTCATTATTATACATTTTGCATTGCAGTTTCTAATTTTAGCTTTTCAAATCTTCAAAACTGTTGCTCAAAAATTCCTGATTATCTAGGGAATGACTTCAGAATTTGGAATACTCTGTATATACCTGTATAGCAACGTTTTGAGTTATTTTCACAACCAAAGTACAATTGTGCAGACTGCATCCTTAACAGTATTGATGAGTAGTGGAGGGTTTGATAGATTGATAGAATGTAGTTATTTTATTATTGAAATAATACGTTTTTGAGTATTCTTGGCAGACACACGTCCGTTTTTTAATTCTGTTTTCAGAAGATGGGCTGATATTGCTTAGAAAACTTTGTAAACAATTCTGCTTGCACATTGTTCTGCTGCAATTGTGCAATAGACATCAACATGCGCTGATCATGTTGTGCGTAAAATCTTGATCTCACCTGATCTGCTTTTTCCATTAGTTGCAGCACTCTCCTGATATTGTCGCACGATTGGTCAACGGCCACATTGCCATATGTGCAGAGAATGGCCAGCAGTTGGATGTCAGGATCCTCCAAAATCTGAATTAGAGCTGTGGCATCATCGGCACCACCGTCAGTGTACAAAATCAGCAAATTGCTCTCGGCTATATCTTGCGGTGCCTCTGGAGAGACATCCTGAGATTTGACTGCAGGAGAAAAGGTAGACCTTCCAAAATTAATCCTTTATACCGATCTAGGGTAAGCAATTTAATGTCTTATGTTCATCCCAATTCAAGCATGGGAAATAATAAATTAGAATTGAGATATGACAAAGAATTGAAACAATTTGCATATGAAGGAAATCACTGAATTAAGCCACAAGAGTAAATCGATCGAAACTCTTCTTTTTTTTTTTGCCTTTTCTTATGAAAAATTGTTCGTAAGGTCTATTACATACTTTTTAAGGCAATGCTAAAGTAAATATGATGAATCGAGAACTTAGAAAAGGAAGCTTAGAAATTTCTGATTTTTTTTTCCAAACAGTATGTTGGCCTAGGCCTACAATACCTTATAAGCTGCAGCAATTATTTTTCCATACTTGCCATAGATTAGGAGAAATGCGAACATGGCGATTGCAACTCGAATGTAGTCCATGGTCAGCCAGCGTTGAATGAACGTTTGAATAAACTCTGCGATTGTATCGCAAGCCTGTTATACTTTCAGAGGACAAAGAAAATTAAATTTGGTTGAATTTCTAAAAATGCACAATCCACATTTTCATAGTACTTACTGAGAAACGTCTCATGAAATCACGTTCAAAACAGTTTTATTAGTTTGACGTGATTTACCTATAGAGCTCTCCAATGTTTCAACTCTGCAAAACCTTTCAGAATTCATTATTATTTCGGTTTCGATTCATATAATAGCCATTCGCGACCAGCTGAGCATTTGTAAAACTTATTATGTGGGAGAATACGAAAATGATACTGTGAAAATGGATGCGCAAAGTTATTTTGATATTATTGGCTGCAATCCAAAAAAAAAATGGATCGCGAATTGCCATATTGCATCGTAAGTGTCTAGCGAATAAATGACATACCCACTTCCTTGACGCACAGCTACAGGTATTTCAGCAGAGATATGCTATAGAATTTGAAAAGAAATAACTTTTTTACAATTTACCGAAACTGCTTTACTGTACGTAATTCGCCATTGAATTAGGGGGTTAGAAATCGAAGCCTGTGGGATACATTCAGAAATTCTGCCTTGTAGAAAGGTACATGTAGATTTGTAAGCGCTCAATATCTACTTGTACATGTATGTAACTTGATTGTTGCAAGCTTCCTTAATTGGATATATAACCCCCATGAGTAATTTTTAGGATTTATTAAAAATGCCCCCCAAAATGTAACACTATAGTACACGGTGATGATCAATCTGTAATTTATTTCATTGTTGTTTGAAAGAGAATAACTGTTAAATACGTTTGAAATGTTTCAGAATCAGAAAATGCCGGATCGGTCTAGCCTTTTCGGGAAGCGACGTCGTAGTGGACGATATCAGACCACTTCTGCAGTAGCAGTTCTTCATCGACCGCGAGCAGCATATCCACGTTTGGTATGCTGCGGCTGCCTGGTCGATTGTCCACAACGAGCTGACCCTGGCCGAGATTGCCACACGTCTCAACATCCACCTTCCTGGCAACCCTCTTGGTCACCAATTCGGGATAGAGAAACACCGTGGCTGCCAACAGGTCGTGGTCGTCGAAGTCTTCTCCTTGTGCTATGGCTTTTTGGCGAGCGATTCTGTAAGTCTGTTGGATGAAGAAGGCTATAGAAGTGTTGGAAGAAACCCATTCGTCGAACCATTCCTGAAAAAGGTAAGATCATGTCAGCCATGGCATTATCCTACGTAAAGAGCCATAATGCCTAATCCTGCAATGATAAAATGTTGAACGGAGCCTCCTGGATTAAACGATGCAGATAAGGGGGCAGGGGTTGAGATTTTGAGTTGTTCAAAAATATCATCGTTAAAATTTAATTTTTATTTAAATAATTCAGTCGAATGACAATATTCAGAACCAGATAGAATAGGACAAAACCTTTGGTTTTATGCCAAATTTTTTTCCATGTTTGATTTTAAAAATATCAACTTTTTTCCAAATGAATTATTCAAATAGGGCGAATTTTGCATACATTTTCATTTAATAAAACATAACCAGCGCTAAAACTTATCGCTTAGGACTGCCCGAATCGATGTAATCATACTGACCCATGTTGGGCAATAATCGCTGCACAGCTCTAATGGCGAAATGGTGATCGGACAGCTGTATTCATTGAGCACTGCATGTGCAGCCTCGGGGTCATCGTAAATGTTGAATTCGGAAACAGGACCGATGTTCCCGAGGGCTGAAAAAGCAAACTAGTCAATGTTAGGATGAATCATTGTTTATTATCTGCCATAAGCTCACCTCTCGACGTCCCACCCATGATATGCACTCCCTTGAGTTTCCTGGGTAGTGAAGAATCTAGGCGCAGGGCGACGGCCAGTTCGGTTAGTGGACCAAGGGACAACAGCATTATTTTGCCCGGTTACAATTTGGCATAGGCATTCTGGAAAGGACGGTAGTTAGCGTGATGGCGGTTCTTCATTGGTGGAGTCGTGCTTACCAGTGCATTTGCAGCATGGTCGGGTTTGATTTTTTGGACAGGCATTGAGAATTTATGCGAGTTGTTCCCCATGCCATCGTATCCGAAGAATCCATCGAACGACGCCGTCCTGGAAAGCGGCTTGTCGCATCCGGCATAAACAGGAATCTGAAGACATAACGTGAGTTCTTGCGTTAAATTTAATTCTAAATGCTCTACCATCCAGAACCCTGTTGGTTCGAGGAACCTCGCGTTGGTTCGTAAGCCCAAATTAGAAGATATACAGTAGGTGAACTCGTTTTCACATGGGTACAATATGTGGGCTGTGCGGCAAAATTTGAGAAGAAAAATTCACCTCATCTGCTTTGCCCATCAATCGGAGTGTCCGCATGACATTGTCGCACGCCTGGTTGACACGCACGTGCAAAGGATGGCCAGCAGCTGGACGCCAGGAGCCTCCAGCACCTGGATGATTGCCGTGGCATCATCAGCGCCACCATCAGTGCAAACAATAACCAAGTCGCGATTTTCTTTTGGCACAGTATACCCTTTCAGTGGTAACAGACCTCTGAGACGTTGACAATTTCCACTGTGAAGGACAAGTGGGGTTAAAGAAGTTTAAATTACTCTAGTTTCTATATTTTCCATCAGCTCTTTAAACTCCTATGTTTCATGGCAATTTCTTGTGTTTAAAATTTCTTTACATGTTAGCCAAAAGCTTCCAACGTTGCATCGGAACATTAAATATGATCATCAAAATGAAATTGCCATTACTTTTTAAAACTATTCACCTAGCACTCACCTAAGACGACCAAAAATATGATTGTGTTCATTGTGGCTCAAATGTAGTTTTGCTCTTTTATGTTTTAAAAGGAAATTTGTTTTTTTGGCGGATGTTTATATTTTTTCCTTTTTAATTAGATCCTGTCTTAATTAAATTTAGATCTTCGAATCAAAGTTAAAAAATAAGCAGGAAAATGTAATTTTTGCAATCTCAAAGAATTCTTTCTTGGAATATTTCTCACATACAAATTGTTAATATTTACTTCAGTGGTAGCTTGATGTTGTAATATACATTTGGAGATCTTACTTTATTCTCGAAAGTTTAATGATATTTTTTATTTTCTTATTAAAAATTTCTCATTCTCTTAGCAAATGTATCCCATAATTCTTTAGCCAAACGTTTCCAACGTTGCCTCGGGATTTTAAATATGCTCACCGAAGTGAAATTGTTATTAATTTTTAGAACTTTTGCTTTACCATAGACTCACCTAAGACGACCAAAAATGTGATTGTGTTCATTGCAGCTCGAATATGGTCACTACGTACACTAGATCGGAATCTAGACTGTCCACATCAGGTGATAATGATACAGCTGGAAAAAAAACCATCCTCACATGATGGGTATTTTTAATAGATTTCACTTCTACTCAAAACGAATTGCCACTTGTGCAATATTTGTTGTGGCAAATGCATCTCATAAATATTATCTACACCCTCTACTGAGGTGATGTTAATTCTCATAATGGCAATTAATGGAATAATCAAGGAAACAGACGTGCGAGAAATAACATGGGATATTTAGTTTTGCACAAGCTTGAAGTGTACATTATAAATCATGAAAGCTAACACCTGTAATAGTAATTACGAGGCTGTATTCATCCCTCTTGTAACAATTAACATCCAGCTATTCCGCTATTGGTGGAAAAAGTATGAAACATTACTGGTTATTCGCAGCGAGACGCTGTAACTAACGTACGTTCAAAATCCAATAGAAAAGCTGCAGAATTAGAATGTTTTAGTAGCCTCTCATTCAATTGGCTTTGCTTGTTTTTAGGAATAAGCAAATTGTTTGTTTTGTGGATTTTTAACGTTGTCATATTTCTGCACACAAGGGCTAAACGCCACTAAGCAAATAAAGATGTAATTGAAATAATACTTCTGCATGCAATTTTGAATCGTGTTTTGATAAATTAATAGTAATATGCTACGGGGTAATCTTGGACTTCATTCATAGTCTGAGATCTGTTTCATTTTAGTAGGCTTTTTATCTTAAATCAAGAGACATGGACCAAAATAGGCAGAATCAATGGAAATAATTCAAACGTTTTTACTTCTTTTAAAATTGTTTTCTTTTATTACTCTTAAAAACAAATGCATGGCTCACGTTGTATGATACATGCAAGAGAACGACAATTTATATTAATTTTTTATCAAAACTCATGATTGATCTATAATTTGAAAATTATTTATCGATAACAATACTTTTTTTTTGAGAAATTGATGTTGTGGTTCATGATGCAACAAATGCGTTTTTCAATTGAAATTTAGCTAAGATGTTACAGGACAAAAAACGAATAACAAAATGCAAGTTACGCAATGGGAGTAAAGCCCTATTTCTTAACAAACTCTTCTCCTTTTTTGATGTTTTTCTGCAATTCTGGGATGGCCTCTTTCAGTAGCTGGGTCTCATAATCTGAGAGCTTTCCCAACCCCAGGTTTTTCTCAATCCCATTGCGCTATAAGAGAAATCCATTAGTTTAGTGCATTCAGTGATAAAAACTTAAGCCAATTTGAATTTGATGCAACAATCATTACAAAATCATACCCCTAAAAGCAAAGGTGTGGCAAAATAAGAGGCCTCTGTGATGTCGGACTTAACGTAGGCACACTCGATGATTCCAGATTGACCAGCCAAAGCCTTCAAAATCTATAGAGGAAAATTGATTATACAACTTGCAGATTTTCCCCAAAATCTGGATCGCATCTGAAACGTTATTATCACTTACTGAGAATGTAAACCTCGCACCGGCATATGCCATTGAGAGAGTAGCAGAGCCCTGGTTCAATTGATAAAAATGTATTAGCGAAAATTCCGCTTTGTAGTAGGGTAAAGTTGGGAAATTCAGCACTAATTTATAGTGCTGAATTTTGCAAGGTCAAATTCAAAAGGTAGTTGCAAGAACTGACCGCTCCAGCCTTTGCTTTAACCACTTCAGTGCCAGCCTCTTGAATCCGTTTTGTGATTTTGTCGAGTTCGTCAGCACCAAATGAGACGGGTGGGGTGCATTGAGAAATGAGGGGCATAATGGTGACGCCAGCATGGCCACCAATGACTGGCACATTGACTTTGGTAGGGTCCAAACCCTATTTCATAAAAAGATGAAGTAAGATGATGAAATTAAGTTAGTTTCATGTTCTTAATTTGAGCCAAAACTCGCCTTGGCTTCTCCGATGAACGTGTTTGATCGCACGACGTCAAGGGTACTGACGCCAAAAATTCGCTTGGGGTCGTAAACTCCATTTTTCTTGAACACCTCTGAGGCAATGGGGACGGTAGAATTGACCTGCAACAAATACAGTTTCAACACTTATGCACTGCACAATCTGAAGCTTGATATTCCTGAATGTTACATACATGTAGAGAGCATTTTAATTTGTTTAGGCGATATGAAAGTAATAATATCTTCAATTTTGTAGCCTAACCTGACAAACTTGAGAAAGATTCATTAAATTTTGAGCAAACCTTAAAAGATAAGAAAATAACACTGCACAAGTTTAATTTTTATTTCGACATATCCTCAAACGTCTTAATGAATATTACCTTTTATGCATTCATGTTTCATCTAATTTGATTATATAATAGTGCAGTTCAAATTTGTTCACATTTGTTTTAAGTTTTCTCACAACTTAATTTATTCCAAGAAAATAGTAAGAATTAAGTTGCTTACAGGGTTGGATATGATGCAAATCATGGCCTTGGGGCAAACTTTTGAACAAGCTTCAGCTAAATCCCTGACAATTGAAGCGTTTGTGTTGAAAAGATCGTCCCTGGTCATTCCTGGTTTTCGGGGTACTCCTGCTGGGATGACCACTACTTCGCAGCCTTTTAACGAATTCTATATATTCACACAAAGGTAATGATCACATCTAGTGTCCTGCATTGTATTAACTGCCATTCAAAAACGATATCTTTTTCACGAATTTAAGACCTGCAGTTGATCTGGACCAACGTAGCCAGTGACTTTGCTGCCAGTTTCAATGTGGCTGAGATCGGCGGCAACGCCCAAAGTGTGCACTATGTCATACAGTGACAATTCGGTGACCAGTGGGCTTTGCTTTAGAAGCAAGGAAAGTGGTTGTCCAATCCCGCCTGCAGCTCCCATCACCGCAACTTTTGCATTATTCTGAAAAATTACGCTTGATTATTAACTATTTAACATTTGAAGGGGGCAAGACTCTTGACAGGGCATGTTATCAAGATATGACAGTGATTAATACTGTGAAATTTTCACTCTCGTTATCCAAATATTAAAGGTTGTCATTGCACTTCAAACCAATTAACACGCGAATGCAATGCCGAGTACTGCTGCGTCTATAGACATTTCATTAAATTTAAATGGAAAACTAACACAGAAAAAAACATATTTATAGTTCTCATTAATAACTAGCAATCAATGCTATTTTACGGCTCATACTGTATGTGCAGTAATTAGGACAGCTATGTAATTCAGGTAACAACCATGGTGAGGTACTAATGGCGCACCCTGAAGTCATAAATTACCGGAGATTTTTAATTCACTAATGTAAGATGGTCATGCACAAAGAAGAAAATATGGGGGTATCATAGTGTACGCCTAAACGATAAGTTACTCCAGATTTCTACTCTACAATATCATCATTTTCGATTTTATTCGAATGCCCCCGTGCAAGGTCATTCCCTTTCAGCAGCATTCAGCTGGCAAATTTACCTGCGCATTCGCCGAAAATTGACGCATGCCGTTGCAGGCCGGGACGAACGATCGTTGGGCGAGAATTCTGAGAGCCATTTTCTCTATTTTTTTAATTTGTTTTAGCTTATTTTTTCGTGATTTTCGATGCCGGGCGACAGCACTTGACCTCCAACGACGACTGTTCGAACGTCCTTGCACGAATCGGATGTGAGAGAATTTCGAGCGGAAGTGACGCACGCGCACGCGCTTTGATCGGATTCGGAGGCCACCTGACTGGGAGGAGGATTGCTAGCAGATGTATCGTTGCGTAATGCTCTGTTTTCTTTTACGCTCGGAAAAATGTCGGGAAGATTGTTTAAGACGAGGGTTGTAAAAACGAACGAGATGTCCAAGCCGCACCTCAGCGTGGTGGACGTTTACGAAATTGCCACGGACATGGGCAAGGAGCTGGAAAGAATCATGGACCTGTACGGAGCGGATGCTGTCACCAATCTCATGCCCAAAGTCATTAATTCTCTGGAAATGCTGGAGTCGTTCGCGACGAATAACGAAGAGGAAAGCTCCCAGATCGAGGATCTGCAGGTCAAGGTCGCCCAGCTCGAACTGGAGAAAATAGGCAAGGCTGAAGATAGGCTCAAGTACGAAAAGGTAAGCGAGTCTCACCCTGTACTTTATGGAAATTCCATTTTTTTTTTATCTCGCTATAGAACGCTAGAAGTCGCCCGCGCTCTCATTCGGTTTGCTGGGGATGCTTTAGATCGGCTAGGGAGCGCTTTATTCTGTTCGAAAATTCCAATGGGTGACTAATCCATTGTGTGTTTGCGGCGG
>JAQGAO010000144.1:0-46014 GCA_034697705.1 Ommatoiulus sabulosus | reverse complement strand
AAGTGCTAATTGAAAACGCATTAGCACTTGTTGGCCCGCTGGGTGGCGCCAGTGGTCGATAAGTAAATTTCTTAATGTAAAAGTCTCAATGTGTTCCCACCCATAAAGCCGAAATCTTAAGCTAAAATTATTTAAATATTGATAAAAGTGAATGACATTGTTCAGTTGTGTTACCCCACAAAGCAAGGAAACCAGCAGGGATTGCCTACTTTCGGGCGACATATGGCGAACTTGGTGAGTAATTAAAAAAATGAATAATGAAAGGTCGTGATACAAGGTTCTTCTTCCTTTAAACTGAAATCGACTACTTTTAGTCCACTCTGTATGTGCCCCAACCCGCGTGGTGACGAAATAAACGTGTCCACTGGGAGCGCTTTTCCGCAATGCTCATTAGACATCAGTGTTTGCCTGACTACAAGGGATCTTACTAGTTGTAAATTCTCTTCGAGAATTATTGAGAAAATACATTTACACGTAGTTTAAAACATTAAACAAAATGATTAAAATACAAAAGATTTTCTAAAATTGAAAAATTAATTTTTTAAACCAAGCGTTTTATGCATTGATCCCTAGATGGCGCTAGATTCTCGTGATTCCTTTAGTTTAAAAATAATGCGTGAAAATGTTATTGATGTTAAATTAACATTTCTTAGCTATTTACCTTCGTTATCTACAGGCAACAATTTTATTGAAAATATTTGATGTTATGCCTAAATCTAACAATGAGTGGAAAAACCACCCATGATACAACTACAAATCTGTTGATTATTTTCGGTGAATAAGTTCCTGGAATTTGCCAAACCAAAGTATTTTCATAGAATTAATTGTTGAATTTATTTTTCAATGAATAATAAAGATGTTTCCTACAAATTTCATGCTATAAGGATATTGTTATTAATGTTAAAAAATATTTACTAACGTTTATCTTCAAAAAAAAAAGACTCCATTATTATGGCTTCATAAGCATGTCCATTTCCTTACACTTTCCAAGACTTGTCTAACACAAGTTGACAAAGTAAATTTCATCAATAACAAATTTATTTTCAATTTTTTTGCAAGAAAGAAACTAGAAAACGATCTATCCGAACAGAAAAGTGGTATTCCAAAAATAACGCTAAAGCCATTTCCCACCCAAAAATATCTCGGTTCAGCTTAGAAATAGATCAACAAATGTCACCAAAAATTAAACTAAATCCGCTAAAACATTTTTAAAAAAGTAAATGCTGAAACATTTCAAAATTGGAAGCTTTTCACATACTGTATGTGAACTTTTGTGAGTTGTGGTATGCAGTATTACTTCATCATTTGAGACCAAAATAACTGAACAGTTCGCAAAACGAAATTATTCATACCATTCAGCCTAAAATATTCTTAGCAGTTACAGTAATTTTTAAAAACAAAAGTACTTCCATAAATTACAATATTAATGGTACTGAGAGTAGCCACACCATAAAATCGTGATAAACCTTTTTGTTCCTAAAGTAGAAATATGGATCCATGCAAGTCAGTAATCTTCATCATTTTCTTGTTAATTTTTTTAAAAAATATAAAACAATTCACATTTTAATAAACCGAGAAAATTGAGGGGAGTTTTTAAATCTTAATAGGAAAAGCAGCTTCAACATTTCTGTAATGGGATAAAAATTATTCACATGTACATGTAGGTGTACGGTCATTACAAGTGTAGGTTTCACAAATGTCTCAAGATAAGAAAGTAAAATTACTCCGAAAACCAGGAAAAAGTAGAAAACTGCGCTAGATTACATCTTGACCAAGCCACAAAGAGTAACGAGTAAGACGGAAAATTGGCATACGACACCTTAAAGTCCGAAATGTAAAATTACCTGGCGAGTCCTGCAGCACTGGCCAAAGTCAGTGAAGTCCAGTCACTCGGTCAGTGGTCAGTCTCGAGCAATCCGAGCGTGCACGGTCATCCAATTAGGATGAGCCTTCTGTTGCATAAACATCAATTTGGCAAAATTGCAAAAATGGGATGCGCGCAACAAACAGCGACCGATTGCGTCGCTTCACCGGACTCGACTCCTCACCCAATCCGGGTTAATTCACGCGGCAAATTCACGCTCTTATCATCCTTTCGTCATCATCATCATCGTCCATCACCAACATCATCATCATCCTCATCATGGGAATCTGGGGAATAGGCGGACGTGCAAAAAAAAGGGTAGAGAAACGACGAAAAATGCATTACGCAATTGATGAGAGCGAAACGAGAGCCAATCCTGGGGCTTTTAATTAAAACCCCCCGAATGTACATTATACCTGAAATGCAGGAGACACAAAGGGCCTTCGAGTGAACCACCCACGCGACCCACTCGTCATTAATGGAAATTGGAGTAAAATGCGCCATGATACCGATGCCTGCAGGGGCCTGGAAGAAAAGGAAGAAAAAAAATCCGAAAAAAATAAATAAAAATAGGTGAATTCCAGCCGAGCTGAAAAGCTAATCACGTGAAAGATTTCGGGGCAGATCCATTGAAGGAAGAAAAATGCGATTAATTAATCCCGTTCCCGTTGGGGAGTTGTTTTTCGAGGCTTAATGCGATTGCGAAATGCGACCGAGCTCTGATTTCGCACCTTGGATTGATGAGCAATCATCCAAATTAAATCGTTTTGCTCGGCATTTTACGCTGTCTATAACCTCTAAGCCTGCAATTTTGATATACAATCTAGCTTTAATCAAGGATTATAACTTCCAGATTTAATTGCCCCGTTGAAGTAGAACTCGTTTAAATAAGGCTGTAATCCTTTGCGACATACTTTAAAAATCGCCCTTGTATTGACAAGAACCCAAAATCAAACACGATGTGCTTTTTGTGGATGCAATTTTGAATTGTTTTAAAGTTTATTATTTCTTTAATAAAAAACTCAGTGGTAAAAGTTTATAAAACTTAAATAGCCTTAAAGCCGTCATACACGGGGAAATTTGTAGCCGAATTTCAGTCACGTTTAGGCGGATTTTATCTGAAAAGTGTCTTCAGTATTTTACTAACCATGGCTTTTAAAAATAAAAATTTCTAACTGAAAGTAATTATGACTTCATTGATATTTTATGAAAATTTCTCACTGAAAGTAATTAGACTTCATTGATATTTTTAAAATTGACAAATTTGAACATCTGATTTCTCATAATTCGCATATTAAATAACATGCCTTTTAATTGGCAGAAATATGGCAAAACATTGCCACGTGTGTGACGGCCTTTAGGCAGATCATTTCAACTTCTAGGGGTAAATAAATCTGAAAGTATAATCTATCCTTACATCGAAATTGTGTATTTCAATTTTCACCATTTAGGGTAAAAGGCTTTGATATGCTCCGCAACTTCGTTTAGTTCATCTTAAGTTTTCTTCAGCAGAAAGGATAAAACATTTAACACAAATTTAAAATCTGGCTTCATACATTAAACAGCATCAGCGTAGAAACGCTGATTCTGTTTATCTTCTAAAAGTAAAAATCCTCTTGATTAAAAAAACGTATACTTGAAAGACTATGCAAAATATGGACTTGAAATGGTGCGTGCATTCGTTTCACTTTCGGTCTTGCATTATTCCTATATTTATTTAAATGTTTACGAAAATGTGCATTTTTTAACCTTAGAGGAAAAGCGGAATCCACGTCCCAACATTGGAGTTAACAGTATCAAGTCAGGAGCACTGTCGAGGCACGAAGGTCAGGTCCGCCATGTTGGAGTACATTTAAATACAGTAAAACCTGGAAAAGTGACCACTTTTTAGTGTATTGTTTTTTCTAGTGTATATTGCCTTCATAAAAATTCTCAGTATAGTGACCACCTGCCTATTGTGTACAGTGACCAGTGTGTGTGTTATTTTTTTGCAATTTTTACATTGTCAATGTACCTTGAAAAGTGACCAGATAACAGATGAGTCACCTTACATCCTGCTTAAACCCTAGTGGTTCTGAAATAATTCAGCCAATCATATTATTCAGATCAAAAAGATCACTGATAACATGATCATAAGAAGCAAAAAGCATTTAAAAAAAGGGAAAACTTGAGAATTTTTTCTTTAAAAATATTAAATGTATGGTATGTACTGTACATGGACATGATGATTCTGAACTTTTCTACACATTTTCTACTTTACCGTAAAAAGTTATTTGCAGTATTTATCTATTCGGGTAGTTTCTTATACTTTTATCATGACAGCCAAAAATTTTTTTTTCATCACAAGTAGATTTCGATATTTAAAATTTCCCTTATTCCAATCGCAAGTTAATTGCAACTTGGATGCTGACTATGGACGGCCAGGTTGGAGCCAAAAAAGGATGTACACCAAAATGGCGGCGAAGCAATGTTGTTTACAGCGTCGCCTTACATGTTTCAAACGTTTTTGATGTTGCAAAAAAACGTCAGACCACATAAACAATTAACAATATTTAAAGGAAAAGATTGGTGAATGGTGAGCGAAATGATGTTGTCATATTTTGGTTAAATCTTAGTTGAGCCCACAGGTTAGCAAACGATGAGCTTAGTGCTCAAACGTCGGTTAATCGATATTAATCGGCGTTAACTTGGCGCATTTCACGCATAACTGGGCGAGTGCATCTGCAATCTGAGTACGAGTTGACGTTCACCCCCGAGGTGTGAAAAGCCTCGTTATATAATGTATACGTGTGCGTATTAACCCACATGCCTCGCACCATTAAGAGGGTGTGGTTGCGAGCTCAAAAAAACACCAGCGTTAATGAGGTTTTTGTCATAACATTAACTGTTCTTCTAACTCACAAACACATCGCACGGGGAGAGAGCCAAGTGGACGTCGAAATTAACACTCGTCTTACACCCATTGACCCTTGCTTTCAAATGAAGAACTTAACATGGATTGTTGTGTTGGATATAAACCTTTCAGAAAAATAGAAAAAACAACAATAGCCTATAGGTAGCACATTTGAAATGCCAGGCCTTGTATGATACTTACTCGATGGAATAATGGTAGGTTTCCAGAATAATATTGGGTTTCTAGAAATATGAGTTAGACACCAATGAAGATGATTATATTACACATAAAACTGAGTAAAATTGACATTCTGTTGAAATATATTTTTCCATGAAAAATAACTTCATTTCTATACGTGTCCAAAGTACAATATTCCTCAAAGTGATTACACCTTAACCACGAAAATAAGGTACGTTTACCAGAAAAGTAAACCTTTCCTGAAAAATACCAAATTCTGCGATAGATTTTCTATTGCAAAAAAATTAAATTATTGGTGATGGATATCAGGCTTTTTGGTACTCATCGACAGACCTTTCTAAAACCTTTCAGAAAAATAGAAAACAACAACAATAGGTAACACATTTTAAATGCCCTTGTATGCAACATACTCGATGTATTGGGTTTCTAGAAATACGAGTCAATCACAAATGAAGATGATTATATTACACAAAATTGAGTAAAATTGACATTCTGTTGAAATATTTTTCCATGAAAAATAACTTGATTTGCCCAAAGAACAACGTTCCTCAAAGTGATTACACCTTAACCAGAAAAACAAGGTACGTTTACTAGAAAAGTAAACCTTTCTTGAAAAAAAAATCTGCCATAGAACTTCTATTACAAAAAATTAATTCATTTTCCAGGAAATGTTGTATGGTAAGATACATTGTTTGATAGGATAATGAGTTGGCATTCTTGAACAAAGTGATGCCTTTTTTCAGGAAAATATTTTTTTTAGCAAGCAAAATTCACTTTTTTGGAATAAGTTTAGTTTGCTAAAAAAGACTGCATGCCTAGGAAAACATGTTCTGTGATAAAAACATGATTTAAGTTTTGATATAGAAAAACCTGGATTCTCGAAGATGTTTTTTGGTAAAATTGTTAACGATTTTTTTTTCTAATAAAATGAAGTTGACGTTCTTGATAATGAATGTTTTCTTAATGCTTGAGTAATAATGTCCTCAGGAAAGTTTTTTTTAAATTATGCGCTGACAAACATGAGTTAAAAGTACATATAAGTAAATTAAATTTAACAAATCGGGCTATAAAACTTTAGAACCTGCACTTCATTTTTAGTTTGCACGTACAGTGGTTAGTAATTTAAACAAGGGGCATCTTCCTAATTTCTATACCAACATAATTTATTATGTTTGTCAAACTTTTATACCTGCAACTTATCGTGGCTTTTCATACGCAGAATTCAATCAATTAGACAACCTCGGAACGGCCTCACCTAGTTCATGAATAAAAACATTATAAAACGACAACGCCAATAATATTACATATACAATGCAAATTCTAAGAATCCTTTTACAAATATCCGAATTATGCATTATATACCGCTATTTTAACAGTCGAAGCTTGCGCAAGTCCACGGCAAATCCAACCAAAACCGGATATAACGAATTTTTAAGAAATAGCAAAACAATCATATCCTCATATGCTTCGAATTTGGGCCATCCCTAACATCAGAGCCAAAATTGGCGTGATGTTACTGGCCCAAAATACTGAGATTAGCTGAGAATGGCTGTAAAATTCCTGAATCTACTGAGAATAATGGATAAGTCTTGTTTGGTCAAAATTTTTGGATTTACTGAAATTAGAATTGACGTAGTTAAGATATGATGAACAACAACATCGTATTTGTGCAGTTCTGGAAGCTCAATTTCTACTATTTGCCCTTATTGTACTACTTATTGCATTATTATTGCACTCTTTGCACCATATTTTGCACTTACCACAATCATTTCGGTTTGAAATTCTAAAATGTGCTCCAAAACGCTTGTTTGCACGAACAATAACTCCACGAATTTTAATGTCCACCTATCGAAGACGGAAGAAAACGGAAGCGCTCTTTGAAATAAAAAAAACAATCCCCACGTAGAGATCGTACCATTTTTATTATATACTTTTAATTGGATTTAAGTCAACTTAGTATTAACATAAAATAGTATGTTATAAAGGCAAAAACACTCGACGGCTGGCTGACCATGACGATGACCATCTCTGAACCAGTCCTCAAGCTTCAACCACCCTGACCATCGAACTGTCCATTTCGAAGACACGTCCATCCGTTCGATGAAAAGTTAACAAGGGGTGCGGAAGAGCACCTTTTTTTGGCATATTCCAGAAAAATCGTCCGGAGGAGGAATAGAGCACCTAGCGGAATTTCATTAGCGACTCTAAGAAAAATATTCACTTTTTATCCCAATTTTCTTGGATGGATTTGAGAATACCGGTCGAATTGCTGGAGCACAAGCTTCGCAATGGTGAAATAATAAAGTTTCAGAACAAGAGTTCAAGCGTGCTCGCGATGATGGTTTTACTTCATTGGAAGCGAATGCACAATCTCACATGAATATCAACTGTGGTAAATACTTCAGTGTCTCCTCATATGCTTCGAATTTGGGCCATCCCAAACATCAGAGCCAAAATTGGCGTGATGTTACTGGCCCAAAATACTGAGATTAGCTGGAAAATTCCCGAATCTACTGAGAATAATAGATGTCTTGTTTGGTCAAAATTTTTGGATTTACTGAAATTGACTGACAATAACATCGTATTTTTGCAGTTCTGGAAGCTCAATTTCTACTATTTAGGCAAATGCTGTGAAATCAAAATAAAATTTGCTGCAAAATCACTCATTATCTATAATATTTTGACATTTTCAAGTTCAAGGGTGTGAATAATTCTTTTTACACCAAATATTGAGACCATCTGAGAGCTTTGTTGATATGGAAGCTAACATGTGGGCAATAAAACTGAGCAAATGAAATTATTTAATATATTTTTTTATAATTTGGGGATTTACTTCGTCATTAGGAATAGTATTCTATCCTTCAACCTCTTCGCCTGCTCAACTGTCATCCCGATCACGTTTCCACATAAGTTTTCTTAATTCCTGATGGATGACCATTCAGGTTCGTTTTTTTCTCGTTTTAGATGCAAAAGATATAATTTTAACAATTAAAAAATAACTTTTTTTTAACAAAACACTTCTTAAAATGCGCACCTAGACATAAAGGGTTCTTTTGGCACGATTTCCGGCTCGCCTGACAAATGCTTTCCGCTGTGATCACTAGAGGACGCAGAAGCAGCAATTAGCAGTGACGTCACCAAGCATCTGTAGGGCCTATCAGGCCAGGATCTTAAGAGAAGTGGTTGAGATTAATGCCGCAGATCATGTAGTCGAACAAGGCTAAGAATCGGAGGGTTTCACCTATCAGTCTTTAGGACATAATAACATCCTTAAATAATATACTGATCAATCATGCACATTCATTCATACATGCACATGTATTCAGTATGTTCAAAAATACCTTGCAAAAGAGAAGGCCCAATAAGCTTATTCAGAAATTGACAAAGTAACGAGGATGCAATTTACAGTGCAACTAAAAAAAAACAACAAAAATAACGTTCGAAAACTTTAATACCACTTCTCATGTATTTGAATTTCTGTGCAGATTTCAAAATCGCAAAACAATCGATAAAAAGCATTATTTTTCTTTCTCTAAACCAAACGTTTATAAAATTTTAATATGAGAATTTCACGCCTGTATTCTCAAATTTCAATCTTCTTAATAGTGAAATATCATTTAACCAGCCCATTTAACATTTGCGTTCCTTTAGCTCCCAGCTTCAGAACGTTGAATCAGCCAAGCACCTCTTTCACGGCTGTGGCTGAGCCAGATTTTCGACCCGAACGCTGCTTTGCTAACGTCATCTCAAGAAGCAACCAGCGAGTGACCGAGGATGCCTGCACAAAAAGTCAAAACAGATTTCTTTTTGGAAAAGAAAAACGCGGGTGGGCATCATTCCTGTTCAATTTAACGAGTGATTCATAAGTGGCCTTTAGATTATACGATAGACTGTATGAAAAAATTAACCACCATCCGGTTCGAAGTCGCTTCGTTTTTGGTAACCGGGATGCACCAAGAAGGGGTTCTTGAGCGTGCCCTTTAACCGGAGAGCCCTGAGGCGCCCGTACTGCCGTTGGGCAGTCTGCGCAAGTTTTTTACCTTGTCTGGACAGTTTGTGCAACGCTATGTCTCACTTGCCTACTGTGTGCCTGGTCCACGTCATGCGCTGCAAGCGCCCCAGTCGCTCCAGATTCGTGTCATCCATGTAGGCGGTGAGCTGTGAGGGCGCTGTGATGTACGGCCCATTGCTCATGTTGCTGATGAACTGCTGCTTGCGCGAGGGGCTTTCGGAGTTACCCAGTGAGAGATTACTCATGTCGAAGAGCGCTTGCTGGGTCAGTCCCAACTGATGTTGTTGCTGTTGCTGTTGGTGATGTTGTTGCTGTTGATGGTGGAGTTGCTGAATCTGCTGGGCGGTCAGCAACCCGTCCTTGTTGTGCCTGTTCAGCTGCTGCTCCAGGTCGTCCTTTACAGGCGTGCAACTGAGTGAGCGGCCCAGCATCAGGCTGTTGGCCAGCTGCAGCCGCTGCTTGGCCGACTCGTCAGAACACAGGGAATTGTTGCTGGTGCTGGACGTGTTATTCGACTCTCCAGGGCTCAAGAGGTTGCCATCGTGGTTGTTGGCAGTACCAGACTGTTGCTGCTGCCTAGTGGACTTCTTGCGCTGCGGCGGCGGGTTCAGCTTGGGCATGACCATGCCCAGATTTTCAAAGTCAAGCCTGTTGCCAGAAGCGTCCTGCGGCATGATAAGTTTGAGTCGAGGGTCGTGGCCATCGTCCATCAGACGGTTGGGCGACATGGAGTTGGCCGTAGTGGTGATGGTGGTCGAGCAGTTAGCGTTGGCTGAGCTGGGAGGCGAGCAATAGTAGCCAGCATTGGCTGCAGTGACGTTGCGGCCTTGGTTGCTGCCATAGTAGGCGTTACCGCTGTTCTGTAGGTTCTGTCGATGCTGGTGGAGCAGTGAGAGATTGTCACTGGTGAGCTGTTGTTGCTGCTGCTGAGGTTGTGGCGTGGTAGGCAGACGCAGACTTGGGCTGCGACTGAGTGAGCCACCGCCATAATGAAGTGGCGTGGCACCGCCGCTGTTGGCAGCACTGCTGTAGGGAGGAATGGAGGCGTAGGGCACCAATTGCACAGGCGAAGTGGGCTCGAAGCCGGCGCTTAGACTACGGTTTTCGTACAGGCCCTGGTCTGCAAGGTTGTTAGCGTGCTGACGAGCTTCGGCTTCCTGATAATCGGGTAGGGATACTGGACCGGGAGACGGAGTTGTAGGATCACACATTATGGACATCTAAAGAGGAGAATTAGAGAGGAAGATGCGAATGTGGGGGGAAATGAATGGACGGGGAGAAAAAAAAATTATAAACATTATTATGATTCATTTTGTAGGTCTAGCAAAATCTTCGCAAAATATGTTTTACAAGAGCTCGAATGTGCAAAAAATTCTGAACGCCTACTGCATGGTTATTACAAAACATAAGACAGTACAAATCGTAGCACTAAAACAATTTGATGAGTAGGGAAGCAAAACGTCTTCGACGCACAAATTCCTTCAATGAACACAAATAAAGGTGATGTACGCAATAAAATTTAACCTCTATCTTTAGATTAAAAATCGTCATTGTTTAAGTTGCGCTAACCAACTTTTATGAACTGAATCTAACCTCTAAATCATCTCTGAATCATCTGTTGGATTTATCAAATTTAACTCTATACAAATTCAACTACGATGACTTGCTTCATGAGTAATAAAGCCATAATTCATTCAAAAAAAATCATCTTCTTGATAATTTATTTCGATTCAAGGCTGAATTAATGGGAAACCTGAAAGCTGAGCCTTAACATCAATATAAGAAGCACGTCATTTCCAAAACGTTTATATCGCCGAACAACGTTATCATTCAATTTCTAGGAAGACTACTTATATCCACGCCCTTCAAAGAAAGAACCCATATTTGTGAAATTTAAAAAGCAAAAACCACTGCCAAAGATGCACTTAGTTTTGAAAACTATAGAAAGACCCTTTTGTCATGCAAATATGAAGAAAAACGAATAATGGTAGCTGCATAAATCAAACCATCAGTCCAGCAGATCTGGTGCTGCACCACATTTAAAAAAATACCACACAAAATTGATCGAAAAATTTCAGAAGACGCTAAAAAATTACATTGAACCTGTGCTAATCTCCTACTTGCAATATAGAGCACATACTTAATTTTAAAGTGGAGCTGAAACTTAGGAATTTGCCCAATGAAATAAACAATACTTTGATGAAATCAATTCTTTTCCAAAAAGTACAAATGTTCATCAGCTGACATCCCTTGTTTTTACTTTTAAAAAATAAATTAATGCGAAAAAGATTTTGATAATTCGTGGCATTTTAGTTATATTTAATGAGCAGCTCAAAGAAACATGAAAGTACTCCAAAACGTGGTTTAATTCCAAATTGCATTTTGGGTTGCTTCCATAAATATATGTCAGTAAGCCGAGCAGCGTTCCAAAAATGTTACCATTGCGGTTATTTGCACTTCAACCACCTGCAGCGACGTCAGACACTAACCTGTTGTACGTATGAATAATCCTGAGGTCTCACGTCCAGTCCCTGCAGCTTGGCCTCCAATTCCTGCACTTGGATAACCAGATTTTGAATGTGATCAAGGAGTTCCTTGTTGTGCACCAGCAACTGATGAGTCCGAGCCTAAGGAAACCACCAAGAAACCTTGGTGAATAACGGTTGCGGATATTTATCCAAAATTGAAGAGCACGGGGCCTTACCTGCGCCTCGAGGCGAGCGGACGTTTCGGCCGCCAACTGGTCCCTCAGAAGGTGCACCTGAGCAATGGCCACCTGAGTCTGCTGCTGCTGCTGCTCCAACTGCTCCCGCAGTAGTTGCACTTGGTGATGGGTGCTGAGAGGCGTCCCGGCGCTGGGGAGGGTATCGAAGGCAGGCAAAGGTTTGCCCATCGGAGAGGCGTACGTCTCGCCTTCTGTCTAACCACAAAAAAGGTCAAAAACGAGACTATTAAAAAGAAACGTACGAAACAAGAAGAACTAAGAAACCTAAGACTTAGAGGCAACTCTCACCAAGGATCCCTTGCTCGGGTCGGTAACGGGAGGTGGCGGGATCGGTTCCAGCTTGTTGGGCCTCTTGGGCGCCGAGTCCATCGGATTTTCGTGGGGAATATCTTCCGTTTGCGTATCACAGCTGTTTGGATCGGAAACGCCATCTGTGGGAGAAATCAGAGCAGGAATTAGTATTTTTTTTTACGATTGTTATTTCAAGTGGGTATGCCAGTGATCTATTATCCATGGCACTGATTTCAAACAGTTTTCATTTCGCAGCATACCACCAGTACATTTAAGAATAGATCATACATTTGAAAACTAGTACTTTGACGAATATTGGCTTATTTTTATTAAGCTTATATTGTTTCATTGCTATCAGCATTTTATAAATATACAAAGATTTTCATATTTTTCAGTTGTTGTGTGGATAATATAAAACAATGCTTTCCCCCAAATTTTCATGGCACTAAATCACAATTGGTAGTTTTACGGTTTCAAGTTGTGGACAGGCGGGTACAGAAGACATGACTTGAATATGGTTTCAACATACCGGTACGCGCACAAGTTGTGCTCAAGGGCTTATAGTTTGCGAATTATTCTTGATTTTAGGAAGATATTGTCAAAAACAAAAACTAGGTTAATATACAATCTAGTTTTCATTGTTTTTGTAACACGCAGCATTAAACACCGCATATGTTAGCGGATACTCTTCAAAAAAGATGCTTAGATGGCAATAAAAACTGGGCAAACTAGTCAAAGAGCTGGCTGCAAGATGCCTATCAGAGAGTGTGGCGATCTGCATCTTATGCAAATAAGCTGCAGTTTTACGACCACAACAACTGCAAAGCAATCTGCGTGAGAAACAGGCAGTTAAACTCGAGATCTTAATAAAACGCTTCATCTTTCTTGCGAAATATTTAAGCGAAACATTAATACTGCTCAAGTTTGTACGTGTCGAAACTGCAGTTTCACGGCGCATATGAAAGCGGGTGCTGAGAACAAACAGCACGTTTAAAAAGGGGCTTAAAAAAATGAAAAGGGCGCATTTTGCCTCCTCTCTGTCACGTTTAAACGCTACGACGCTTCCAAAGAATTCCATCAAACGTGCACTGTCACTAACAGAGTGATCCGTCATCATTAGCATCATATTGTGAGGCGGTCTGAACCCTGATTGGTAATCAACATGTGCAGCACGAGCCCTTGCATCGTAGGGGGTTAATGGTTCCGTGCACTCCACTGAGGAGGTCATTGGCCATTCGCACGTTCGTGTGTCGTCACACCAACGACGGTTGAGGTAATGGCCTATTCACATCGACCAAATCCGTACCGTAGTGACGTCACTCACATGCGTTACGCAACTTTAAAGCGTGACGTCACGCCGCACGTAAAAATACGCGTGCCGGTTCGCGTTTAAGGTTTTTTTTCCTATTTACTTCACCCAAAATAACGATTAAAATTGATCTGACGGAAAAAGTTGGATCAACTTCAACTGGTACGGATGCAAATGCCGTATAAACGTCACTTTGCCCCGCCTACTATCATGTGCGCATGCGCGATCACGCACGTGACGTAAATACGGTACGGATTTGGTCGATGTGAATAGGGCATAAGCTAGCACGCTTCACGCCCAAGAAAACGAGAGAAAACAAAAGTTATCCCAATTTGTTTAGTGAAAATGTTTTACGGCCAGAGTTGCAAACAAACGTCCCAAAGACTTGATTACCATATCGTATAAAAGTTCATGTACTAGCTGTGCAAATTCTTGGAGCACACTGAAACGTGGGTCTTTCTAAAATCTGAATGCCAGGCAGAATATATTCACTCGCAAGCATTTCGCACCCCCGCTTCAAAATTGACAACTCAAACTTTTTTCATTTTGAGGCTTCTTGAACGAAAGGATTCCACTTGGATTAACAACATTTTCAATTATATCTAACAGAAGCAGTTTATATTCCAAATTGTAACCGCTGCAGGGATAACATTTCCAACCCTCTTGAGGCAACTGGAATCTACGCCCGCAATAATAAACCTGTTTTCAAAGCCAAATTTTCTCATAAAACAATAAGTATGGAACTGCTGAAGCATCAATTCGACCCTCAGGGGTCACTCGGAAACGTTGCCTAATGCAATTAAGCCATGACTTCAAAGGGCAGCCCGTATTCCCAAAGGCAAGTCCCAACACAACCCATGGAATCCTTAATCCTTCGGCGACATTGGCTAACTCCTGAAGAAGAACACACAGCTTACATCACTTCATTTCCGTCTCCAATTAATGCGGCCAAAATTACTTTGACAAGCGAAAAGCAATAAGAAAAGCCTCGGGACTCTGCCTATACGAGCATTGTTCTCTTTGGGGAGGATTACTCGAAGGAAAAATGGCCAATTGGCTTACGAGCATTAGGTCCGCGTCCAACTTCATCGAATCAAAATCATTCGTGCCAAAAATGTCATTTCTCAAATTTCCGCATTAGCAATTCCGCGCTAGTTCCTGTTTTGACTAAGTTCATTTCAGCAATCTAATTAGCGATTATCTTGCGCTGAGGCGAATTTTCAAGTTCACCTTGACAACTTGAGTTTGGTCCTAGGGAAGGTGTTAGGTGTGAAAAGGATGTTCCTGGGCATGTTTAACAGAATGAGAGAACGTTATGGTAGTTTCAATATCTAAGAAATAATATTTAGGTCATGCCGTTTTGACTCTTAATATTTTTTTACACGGCAAGTGAAATAAATGCACGCGCCATTTCTTGTGCATTTTTGGATTTTATCATATTTATAATAAAAAAAATTGAGAAAATGTAAATGATTTGTGACTCTTAAGGTTGGTGAACACGGCTTTTTTTTATCGAGTTATGCCGCCATTTTTCGTATACATAACCGATTTGGTTTGATAATTGGTAGAAAGCAGGACCATCCTTGATGAATCAATGCATTGGAAACAATTCTACAGTATCGACTAAGTTGAACAAGTAGGAAAAAATCAACCAAAGAACGGAAAAGATCGAAATTGGCAGCCATCTTAGGAGGTTCAATGTGGAGTCAAATTGTGAGCCTTGATAGTTAACGTCGTTACGGTATAACTGAATGTAGATATGTAGGCGACCTTTATTGAAAGAAATATGAGAATGATGATTTTTACCGATAATATTTAAAATTACAATCGGAGCTATATATCTTTAAGTGAGTAAAACTAATGAGATATTACGCTTAGTTCATATTTTCCAATTGATTTATCACGACAGCACGAATAAGTTTAGTTAGCGTATTCTACTGGTGTCTTTGAAAACTCCTGAATTACAAATTAGTCATATTGCCAGTCTATGTTTTCGCAAAAGACTTCATACGTATTCGCGTTTGACACGCGCAATTAAATAATCTAAAATTATTCTAAAAATTTGATTAAAAGGCCTCGTGTTCACCACCCCTGAAGATTAACATGGAACGTGAAGTGAATGCGGGCGCCCTTTCGTGCGCATTTTTGGACTTTGATCATATTTATTAATTTATATAAATAAAAAATGAAAAAATGTAGATAATTTATGGCTCTTAAAATGAAAAGCGGCCTCCACGTTTCTATTTCGAAGTAAAAAGATACACGTAAAGAATACTTATCTAATGAATTTTTTTTTCTAAGATGCCGCAGGGGCATGGACATTTTTCGAAGGTAGTTTTAGGCATAATATTTGAATGTTTTCTAAATGTGTCTTATATGGATAGCGAAATGAGCTGACTACATTCAAAAATGCACTTGCCTTAATTATTTTATATTAATTAAAAAAAATTTAATTTCAAAAAAGTCCAGCTAATGAGCAATGCGTGCAACAGCTAGGTAATAAACGCGTTGGACTTTTTAAAAAAATGAGAAATTCACAGTTTCAAGCTTTTTTTCCTTCGTTATCGCTGGAAAAAAAAAACGTACTGATTACTGGGCCACGATCGAATATGACGAACTAATGCATATATTTAAACAAGCTGTGTTGCAAATTTAAACAAGTTGCCTTTTTTGTCAATCATAAAAAGAAATCTTTCGGTCAATCAAAATCATGCTTCTTTCATTTATAGTACATGTAGTTTAAATATTTAATAAGCCTCAGTTAAGTTTTATTCGTGGATATGTTTTAAGTGCAGTTTTCATTTGCAGTGTAGGCCCCCTATATACTGTATAGCCGGAAGAAAAAAAATTCGTGGAAAAGGATCCTTATTTATCCGAAAATAAGTCGAATGTCTTGCATAAAAAACGAAAATTTATTAACAATACAACTCAGTCCCGAGCACTTTTGTTTTCCTGATTTCCTTCGCACCAAACACTCATTTACGACTTTTTCTCCATGTTATTAATATTAAGAGAATTCACGAGCTATAGTTTTTTCGCAGTTGCATATCTGCATAATTCATTTACCCCGGGCCGAATAACTGACACTAACGTTTACGTCAAATCTTATAATTTGTTCAGTTTCCTATATGGGGAAAAATATGTTTCGCGGAAACGTTCGTTTGTTCAAAGAAAATTCGTGGAGGCATTTTTTTAATATTGTGGAGCCTGCCTCGAGGATGGTTCGAAAGTCGATACCACGATCGAGCAAACTGGGATAAGAAGCGATAGCGGCAATCCAATCTAGGAAATGCTTTCATATGCATTTACATATGCACATATCAAGTTTGGAAAAACAAAATTTATCTCGAGGTAATGCTGGATTTTTTAAAGCAAACATTGCTTACATGAACATCCTTTTTAGACCTAAAAAAAAGGATTTTGTTACAGAACCCATAATTAAATTATTTCATTATTTGTTAGACAAATCCAGCAGGACTGGCAAAAAACTATCAAATGCATCTTTGATTTCATTTCTTAAATTATTATCATATTTTGTCTAAATTTTCAAATACAATATAATTTACTCTGCATTTGTTATTTATCAATAACACGAATTTTTTTTCTAGATTTTCAAATACAAGATAATTATTTGAATTTTTAGTCCTATGTGCTTGTTGTTATAAAAGCATCATTTCCAAATATTCGTCCGTTGTTATACATACATTTATATTTACAATATAAATGCAATCAATCTTTGATTTCAGTTTTATACATGTTAGGTTTTTCTTCAATGTTTTTGTAATAGTTATTTACATGATCACTCATTAGCATTTATTTCGTTTTTAAAAGGTTTTCGAATACCGGAAATACATAAACATGCATGCATATTTAGTGTTCTGCTTTCTACGCAGATTATACAAATTTTTAAATAAACTGCACTGGAATGGCAAGAAAAAAACACTCAGGTTTGTCAGGATTATGTCAACGCCAATTTTTGCAACTCGGAGGGACGGGATTTGTTTCGTTTTCCTGTTACACCTCCAGGCAGGAGGCTAAATCAAAATTTAATTTTCTCTGCTTAGGAAGTAGAGGTCAGGTTTTTCTACTGTCATCAAACCAACAACGAGCTAGAGTGCTGTGAAGTGCTCGACACAAATCACTCCAAATAAAAAGGTACACAATTCCCCGCGACTGCAGATGCAATCGAACCAACGCCATGAATAAAATATAGGAGACAACTTGCTCGAAAGTAGCGCTGTTGAGTCCTAATTTCGTCAAAAAACGGCTTCTGGATAAGCCACTTAAGGAGCTCCTTGTCACGTTTTCCCTTCGCCCATGATTTAGGAACACGTGGCAATACACATACAAGAAGTGTTCTATACGTATTTCATCGGTATATATTAGTAGCCTACTGTATAAAAACGCGTAGATATAAATGAAGAACGCTTCAATCACGCAATGATCGTGTTAATTTGGACACGTGTTCAGAAAGTGGTTGACTTCAAGCACGCTTCGATGATCACAAAGGCCAATTTTAGATGAAAGATGTTGCATTTTTGTAATGACGTTTAAATATATTAAACGATATAGTACATGTATATAGCAGCACCGCTTCAGAAGTGACACGGCTCAAAATCTCTTAATTTCCGGTTTAGGACGAGCAAATTGACCTCTATTTTCAGAAGAAGGAAAAACTCATCTTAGATTCTCATAGTTTTTGCTGATTGGCAGTAGTGTCACTTTACCATAGATCATTCAATGCATGCTATTTCTAACTATTCAGAAACGCTCTGAAAATTTCAAATTGGGACCTTTCACTGCAGAATCCGGGTTCTTGCACACTTAAAAATATATAATAAATGATTAAATAATAGAATTAAGGTGAATGGAAATGAATGATAACATTGAAACTTTGAAAAACTAACAAGAATTTTGAAAGTTTGTGTTTTTTTATATAAAAAAATAAAGAAGCAGCCATTCTTTCATGCTTTAAGCATCGCAAAAAGTAATTTCGTTTTCGTCAATATCCGCAGCTCTTCGTTTCGACCTTTTCCCCTTTTTGATTAGCTGGACATTAATAGTGCAACAGCGCCATCATAATCCCTGACCAAAGGCTAATAGAGGCTTACTTTTCCTGTTTTTTTCGCTGACCGCATCGCTACTTCTCTCGCTAATGGCATCCTCTTGTCCGTCCATTGTTTGTTGTGAATGTTGAAGACTGAGTTTATGGCACACTTCGAACGCTTGACCAACCGTCCGCACTATCCTCATGGCCTGGCTCTGAGAGAAAAACAAACGAAAATTAATTTTCAAACTTGAGAAACCAAGGGTTCGCCGAAGTCAACGTCCGAGCAAGAAACCAATTTGCTGGCCACAGGTTCATCCGTAACCGATGAAAGACAAAAACAAGCAATACATTGTTACGTAATGGTGGTTTTACGATCATTCCACAACATGAGCCTATGTGTAATTACATCATTTGCTGGCGTTCGTCTTTTCGCTGGCAATTAAAAATGTTGTACATTGTCAAGTTTAGCAATATTCGACAAATTCCACAAGGGCTTTCAAATAGACTTAATTACATATACATGTACAGTATATATTGTATATAAAACTAAATGAACACTTTTATAAAGATATATAATTGCACGTTGTAGTTTTGTAAAACTTCATGAACTCGTCTCATATTTATTGAACGACAATAATTTGCATCTAATACAACTTTAAGATAAAGAAAAAAATTAAATTAAGCGATATGACCTTTACAAGTAGGTGCTAAAGTAATTAAGTTAAATCAAATAGCACGTGATCTGATCATAAAGTTTAATAAAAAAAAAACTGCAATCTAGCTTTTCAATTATTTGAAATTCAAAACATTTCGGATAATTAAAAAGACTAAATTGCAGGTTATTGTTTTGTTAAACTTTATGATCCCGACTCACGCTAATTGACTGGCATCAACTGCATGAGCACCTTCATTAGAAACTGGAAACATTTCAGATAATTACAGATTGTTGCTCTGTTATACTTTGTGATCACGTTGCACACTAATTGCGCAGCCCTAATTGCCCTCAAATATAATGAACTTCGAAATTGGCAAATCCAAACTAAACAGCGGCCATTCCGAGCGCAGAAATGTGGCTTTATATCATCTTCCAAACAAGTTCAGAAAAGAAGGCAGGCGCAGCAGAAATGGCTAAAAAAATTCCTAATCTGACAAGATCTTCGGACTAATCTGATGCAGAAGTTGTTGAAGCGGCTTCTGGAGCCGAACCATCACCGGCCCATTCAAGAATGATACATGCATTTCAAACCGGAAATGATCTTGCTTGGTCAGTTGAATGACCAGGTCGGGCCGTTGCTGTCCAATCGTAACCGATGACATCGTAAGAATGTTATACTAGGACATTTCAGGACTGAATTACTACAGGCACGGGTCATTGACATCCCTAAAACTCGTCAAAAACGATGCTAATGTGGCCGAGCAACAAGACGACAAACAGACAGACAGACGGACGGGCAGACAGGAAAGGGACGGACGCAATGGTGGCAGTCATAACCGCTCCAGAAAATGCAATAAACAGTTCAACGCCGCAAAAAAAATGCGCGTCATCATCCTTCATCTGTTTTTCATATTTTTGCCACAATGCGGTGTAGACGCAAATCATGCATCGTGCAGCCTCTCCGACTCCCAAGGCCCCCAACCCTAAACCCATCCTCACCCCCACACCTCGAAAAGCTGTTGTGAATTTATATATAAAAAAATGTGAATAGAAGAAGAAAAAATGCGCGAAGATTTATGTTCGACAGTGGCAGGTCTAGGCCTAACGGAGAAAAATGGAATTTTGATTACATTTTTAGGCCCCCCCAATTTACGACATTTTTCAATTCGAGGGGATTTTTCTGGGGATTACGTAAACCCCCCGGTGAGGGTGCGATTTCAAAGTTTGCCTACTTTTTATCGGAGATTTCTCGCATCCTGAACTTGTCAAAACGCAAAGTTGGGAGCCTGTGGGCCAGCCAGGCAGGGGGTGTTATCGCCTCGTTATTCATATCAAAACTGTCAAATTCTATTTTGCACACTGAAAATTATATTTGCAAAAATCGCTCGTCGCCTAAATAATGCTGGTTCAGAAAATGTAGAGCTGGGGAAAAAAATCCGCAATTCTGAAACATTTTCGAAAGGCTGCTAACTAGACAGGAACAACAACATCGCAAACCCCGGAGCAGTTGCGAATGGAAACGCTCGCGATTGCCGAAAACACAATCATCGAATGAGAGTAAGAAGCGCTTTAGTCTAAGTTAGGATAAGAAGCATTTTCTGGCGACAAAAAATGAGTTATGTCTGATTCCTACTGGGCAGAATTCTTCCTGTTGAAGGTGTGGCGCATGCGCACTTCGCTGTTGCATTCTGTCCTCGGTAGGTGGCGCTACAACTCAGCCGAATTTCTGCCAGCTTTTTATTTTCAACCTGGTCCTATTTCCACTGCTTGTGCCCGGTTTCATGCATGCATGCGCACTCCAAGATGTCTACCATAACCAACAAAGGTTATTACACTTAAGCAACATTGATAAAGGTTATCAGGTGCGCCAGTTGCTTAAAAAATGCAATTTCTAGGATTTTTGGCTTGTTACTATATTTATAGGAGCATCCTTTTTTCTATGTGCAGAGGAATAAATGTTTTAATTCAAAATTGCACCATCGTTTGCACGTCGTTAGCTAGAGCGTTTTATTTGTTCCGTTGATGAAATGCTGCCCAGTGGGAACATGCAATCAGCAAGTCTGCAGCAGCTCGAGCAGACGAATTTATATTCTGCCCCTGTGGGAATCAGGCATTAAAGCATTATTTTCAACAAACCGACGCCATTTTGAATCGGAATCTGAACGACCACGCGCGAATTCGGATACATGTACTCAATTCCTTGACTCGATACCGTCAAGTGAAGAAATGTGAAGAAGTTTCTTAAAATTGTCAGAAAAAGAAAACTTTCTTGTCTGTGTCTTGGTAAAGTGGACTTTTACCTTTTACCCTTTTGATGTTGATAGTACAAAAGTGAGCATTCTTCCCGCTCCCCCCGAAGTAATCGGCTGGGTGACCAGCTAATCACGCGTGAATTAAACAAACAAAATTCCCCGCTTAATGATAAATTTTCCCTTCGTTCGGCAATAAGGAATTTAATATCCGTACGGGCCCACCATGCAAATGACCTTTCGCTGCCTGGACGACTTGGAAAAGTTGGGAAGAGGGTCCATTAGAAATTTTTAGAAGATGGTTTTAGGAATAAAATTACATATTTTCAGTACATTTTTTCCTAGAGATACTGAACTAAATAATTAGGAAATGCAACTCCCACAATCAAATATTTTCCAAGTATTAATTTTAAATTTTAAGAAATCACTGAAATTAAAAAAGCGTCGTCTAGGGATCGATACATGGGACATCGTTTTAATCGATTATAACTTTTCGTCTAGAGATACTGAAGGTAAATAATTAGGAAATGCATTTCCCACAATCAAATATTTTTCAAGTATTGATTTTAAATGTTAAAAAATCACTGAAATTAAAAAAGCGTCGTCTGGGGGATCGATACATGGGTACATCGTTTTAATCGATTATAACTGACTTTTCGTCTAGAGATATTGAAGGTAAATAATTAGGAAATGCAACTTCCACGTTCAAACATTTTCCAAGTATTCATTTACAATTTTAAAAAATCACTGAAATTAAAAAAAGCGTCGTCTGGGGGATCGATACATGGGGACATCGTTTTAATCGATTATAACTGACTTTTCGTCTAGAGATACTGAAGGTAAATAATAAGGGAATGCAACTTCCACGTTCAAACGTTTTCCAAGTTGAAATATTACTTTTAAATTTAAAAAATGACTAGAATTAAAAAAACGCCATATTAGGATCGATACACGTGGCATCGGTTTAATCGATTAAAAACTGACGCGCAGGAAATAAATTTCACAATGTGAAACTTAAAATACCTAGTTATTTAACTTTGTTAACAGTAATTAAACATTTGCATTATACATGTACACTGTACTTAAAACTAATGTATCAATTCCCATAGAGAACCGCTGCCCCTTAGAAGTAGGCAAACACTGCTAGCTCGGCTGCAATGCCGGTGGCCTACCTTATGTCGAAAAAAAACCAAAAAAAACTTGCAATTCAAGCCAGACGACTTCAAACGGGGTCATTTTCGTCAGAAAAAATGAACGGCATTCGCGAGGAAAAGGTAGGTCGACATTCGGCATGAAAATAACCCGCGCATTCGTGGTTTTTTTATATATATTTTCGGTTAACACCCTCGTTTCCCCACCCCTGCAGGCTTAACAAAATAAATACGAGTTTCGGTCTCGGCGTTTTAACGCGAAAGAAAGCTGTCATTGATAAAAGTATTTGGGGGGTTGCTCGAGTGGCCTGCTTTTCACATGCCAGACAGGAACGTGACACACGACCCCCTGTTACGAAACAGCGAGGGGATTCAACCCAAAATATAACACATACAAAAAAAACGGTAAATAATAATAAGAAATTTACTTAGAAGCTAAGAGAGGGAAGCACTAGCTGCCAGAGGAGCTAAAAGCATGCAGGGTGGAACGAAAACTTAAGAGAACCTATCATATAGTTTTAGGCATTACATGAGATATTTTCAATACAAATGTTTTCACATATAGTCAACGAACCTAAATATCTAGCCGTTGCGATGTTTAGATATTTAAATTTGCCCCGCACCAACTTTTAAATAAATTTAAAAAAACTTCCCTTTGTACCACGTTTTGCATGGTTTAAATTTAAAATTGACGCATGGGAAATTTGGGAATGTGAAATTCGCATTTCTCAGCTAATTCTAATAATATCACTCCCTTTATTCTAACTCTTAATTACCTTCGTTATCTAAGGACAAAAAATGTTATTTAAAACATTTCATTTCGTGTGTAATTTTTGAATTATTCCCATTGACATGTGATCCCGTGTGATATTATGGAATTATGTTAGGCTAGTATATTTCTATAATAGTTTTGGGAAATTTCAATTTCAAAACCGTTATTAACCATTTTTTATATTTTTGTAAAGCGTATATTCTCCGAGGGGAATTCATCCACCTTAAAGTAATTTATCAAGAGAAGTTCAAATATTGGAAAACACGAACAACATTACAAATGACCAAAGCGTGGGAAGAATTCAACTGCGGCCAAGGGCACTTCTTCGGACATTGATGCATTTGGTAGCTCAGGAATCTGTTCAAATAAACGCTCCTTCACATGCACGCCGTAATCCAATGAAAAATTGAAAGAAACAACGCAGGCTTTTGTTCCACCAATAAATAAAAATACAGGTACATTTTCAATCTAAAATTCATCCCTAAAGGTACGGCCAAAAATAACCAATTGCACATACAGTAATTTCTCGACAAGTTCAAACAAGTTGTAACTTTTTCCAGTTCATCTTGTTTAAACTGCTCACTAACTGTGACTAAGTTAATACATAAACAATCCACAGAATAATTGCCTGAAATATAATGTTCGTGGGTGCTTTAGTTGGTTCTTTCTCGAACTGTAATTTTCCCGATTTAAACATTTTCTATACCTGAGTATACAATAACTAAGGCAAATAACCAATAGTTGAGTATTTACCATTTTCAAATTCCCCACGCATTAAACTTAAATTAAAAAACACTTCATTGTATCTATAGTCAATGTAAGTTCGTTAATCGTGGTGGAATTTTAAAATATTAAGTTCCCAAATCAAAGCTACTTCCCTTTGTTATCTACTGCATCACAAAAACACCGAAAATAGGAGATCCTCTTAAAAAGATTCCAAACATGTTTTCAAAATTCTATACGAAGCACAATTTTTTTTTTCCTTTTGTACGCTAATCGCGCGTTTGTAAAAGCCAAATTGAGTACGCAGTTTTCCAGGCGCCTCTGACACGAACCATTTCCTCGAGGAAAAAGCCTAAGCTTTCTCAAAAACAAAACTGCACAAAGGGGATTTGGTATATGGAAAAAAAAATCGCAATAAATTTGTGTCAAGCTCGATACCGAGCTCAGTCTGCTACGCAAGGAAAACAGCAGAATTTAATACCCCAGTAATGAAAACGGCGTTAAAAATGCTGTTGACAATTTGTACGGTGTTATTAGCAGCACGGAAGCTCGATAAAAGGTTTGGAGAAACCAGAAAAATGCAATTAATGAATAATTGCCCCCCGATATATAGTTTTACGACAAATCGTAAAAGCCTGGCATCTGTTGACAGAACAAAAAGTCTACAGGAAAATCAGCCTATAGCCTCGATATCTGTTATACAACTTCTGTCGAAGGTTGGAAAAGTGCAAAAATATGGACAACGATACAAATTTAACATAAATTTATATCGTGTTTTTACGCCCACTTTAGTAGGAAAAATAGAACAATCCCTAAATTAATGGAAAAAATTCCTAAGCTACAAAAGTTTGTTTTCTGCAGCGTTTCATCAGAAAGGAGCAATAAAAAACCGTGCATCTATATGTACGACAAAAAAAAAACAGGATCGTTTTATGACCTCTTGCATCGACCAACATAAAACTTCCCTAACATTTACGTCAATTTACTTTGCAATTGACTACACGTTGAACCTCCCAAGATGGCGGTCAACTACGTGCTTCGGCTGTCCTTTGATTTTTTTCAACGCTTTCAACAGAGTTATTGCGGTAGAAATGTTTACATTCAAATTGAATTATCAACTATTTGCAAATCTGTATACCATTTATCAAACCAAATCAATTTCGTATGCAATAATTGGCGGTACAATATTATAGAGCTACATTAACAGCATTTTTCTCCACATCAAGATGTTGCAACAAGTTTAAAGACTTGCTTGTTTTTAGGTGACACTTGGTGTCAAAATTCCAATGGAACACCGAAAAGAATCCACTAAAACATAGATAACTACATGAGATAATGGATCAGCAGGGAGGGAGAGCGGCATTAAAGATCGATTGTTTCATCTATGGGTCACTCGGAAATTTTCTTGCAAACTTTATACGTGAGCCATCAAGCAATCCATTAGAGAGTCACGTGATATTTTCCTTCCTTTTCTAGACGGGTTCAATTAATTATTAAGAAAAACAAAGTGTACGCTGCAAAGTACGTGGGCTGTTGGTTGTTTTTTACCTCGTCTTGTTTTGATTTCCTGTCGAAACTTAAGGCTGCTTTTATAATGAAAATTACTATTTCATGAGCTCAAAAAATTCTACGACAGATTGCACAGAAGGCTTACAGTATTATTAAGGAAATCTGTCAATTTCTCCCCGATTTTTTACCGTACTTCAAATCGAGTTTCTCAGGAAATGGTTATAAATCAAATGCCCGCATCGAACATGTATTTAAAAAATATATATATTTGGAAAAAAAAGTATGTGCATGTACAGATTGGAACAATGTTACAAATTTCAAAGTACACCTCGCGTTATTAAAATTCAATTTGAAATACATTTCAAAATATATTCTCGTCATGCGTTTAAACCAGCAATTTAAACTAAATTTGATTACATCACTTATAAAGACGTATTTTAGACATGGGGTAGCACGATTTGCGTGGAAAAACATGGTGAATGGTGCACAAAGATGGCCGCCTGTCCCGTGCGCCGTCGCACGGGAGGGCACGTACGCATTAGACATGTGTTTGCCGTTTGAAAGTACCTGGAAAGGAATCTATCAAAAAAGCGTCGTTGTATCGGAGGCCGCAAATAGCTTTTTCGGTCTCGGTGGGCCAACTATTTGGCATTCTGACTTCTGTTGACTTAATTATAATGCTATTAGGCTTAACGAGTGGAGGGCGCCGAAGCGAGCTCCAATCTGGTTCGGGTTACGACCAAAAAACAATAGTTGCACCCTGCCACCCTAGTAGAGGGCCTGCCTTTAGAATTCCGCGGACGCGGGGACTCTTCATAATACTCAATCACCTGCGAGAAAATGTGAGAGGAATAGCAGTTTTCGTAGTCAAAATGCGAGAAAACGAGAGAAAAAACATTTTTCGCAATTAAATAACGAGAAAGTGCGAAATGTTTAACGTATTATCAAACAAAACGCACAGCGCAGAAACTGGCCGTGAGAAACCTGCGCCAGATACATGTTGAGGTTTACCATAATTATGAGAAAAAACACTAGCCTAAGGAGGTCTGCCAGCTGTACATTCTAAACGGGAATTGGGTCTAAAATTATATTTTTTCAATAAAAGTGTTTTTCTAAACTTTAACGAAGGTAAATAACTAGGAAATGCAAATTTCACGTCTTCAAATTTCCCAAGCGTTCATTTTAAGTGAATCAAAAACGTAATTTTCCTCCGATGTTGCTCGTTTTGATCACTAGATGGCGTTTTTGAATTACAAGAATTTTTTAATTTAAAATTTAAACGTGGACAATTTCTGTATTTGAACATCACATTTTTTAGATAATAACTTTGGTTATCTATAATAAGAAAAGAAAAAAAAAAATACTGAAAATATTTAATTTTATCCCTAGAACTACTTTCGAAAATTCTCTATACAACGCAACGGATAACTGCATGGTTTACCCTCTTAAAGAGGGTGCTGACATTATATGCCTTGTGTACCTTGACAAACACAAAATATTCGGCCTAAATTTATATAAAAACTACTTTTTTTAATGTTGAAAAATGCATATGACATTCCCTTATGGAAAAGAAACTGATTTAACTGATGATATTGGCGTAATAAAACTAGTTATCTAATTTGGACTAGTTATATTGGATTTTCAGTTAACGATAATTTTCCACCAGTTTTTAACCAGTTCTTTTCAGATACGGGTTAAGTGTCGCTTTAAAAATGTTAGTTTCAATGCGTTTGTGTCCATCCTACATGTATAAGACGACATGTTCAGCACCCCTTCTCCCCGAACGTTCCCCAAGACAGGAAATCCACAGATGAAATAACAGAAAAAGAATCATTTTGAAATCGGATCAGTTCAGTATATTATAATATACACTGTATAGTGTGTATATACAAGTACGTTTTGACATTTCTCCAGACGCCGCACCATATGGGGCATGAGCAGCAAAACGTGCTCGATGACGTCGTGAAATATATTGTTTATCGATTGCGAGTTTTTTTTCCATAGTCAAAATACAAAAGTTCGAATATACTGTACGAGTGTACGTGGGACAAGAAATGGATTGAGGAAGTACAGCTTTTTGTATTAAAATTCCTTTTTGATACTGGTATTGATAATGGATTTGATAATGGTCAAGATTTTCAGATCATCCAAGTGTGACAAGAACAGTGTGTACATTACATTCATCTCACTAATTCATGGATGTTCTTATCCTCACCTGCAGTACCTCCCTATGTTATTACCCTAATCCTATACATGTACTGTCAGCACAGTATACGAATGACTCAGTATGCTCACTCTGCCATTTTTCTTGGACGATTTTTCAAATTAGCGCTCGCAGCGCCGAACGGCGGGATCTACCAGCAACACGTGCTAAATATATGGTTTTCTGAACTGAACTGAATGTATAGCATATCCTTTGTTGCGGATCCTCCTATTGGAACCCCGTAACTACCTTTAATCGTCCTTATATATATGGTAGTAATGTAATGTTGGTAGATAACGCCGTAAAACGTCACAGCGCTGCAGTCGTTTTTTTCGTCTAAGAAACATCAAAGTGCCGACACGGAGTGAGCATACTGAGTCATTCTTATACTGTGCTGTCAGTGTTCTCAAAAACAACAAATGCACATCCAAACAATGCTGACTTCAAAACTATGCATGTCCCCAAATCTAGAACTGTGTCATCCGGTCGAGCCTCTCCACTTCCGGGAGCGATACGCGGTGCTTTTAACAAAACTCGACTATTTCATTCCTCGTGTTTTTTTGAAAATAAATTTACTGACGGTTTTAAAGGTAATCGACAGTCTGTAGCAGACATTCACCTGGCAAAGTCGAACGAAAAAAGCCCCAGAAAACCAAAAAAATGGTTACCATTACATATCGCTTTTGGAGCCCCCGACATTCCTCCCCCCCCCCCTCCCCTAGTCGACGCTGGCCCGCTAAAAATGGACGAAAATAACGGTAACTACCTCCAAATAGATGTCCTCGAGACTGCCATTGGCCATGGCAAAGACTTCCTCCTCGCCTTCCCAGTCCAACTCGTCGTCGTTATAATGGCCAGCGTCCTCCTGAGGCTCGCGGCGGCCGTTGGGCGCCATGTTCACGGTGATGCCTGGCGGCGGTGGCGAGGGCGCCAACAGCAGCTTGAGCTCGCGCTCGAAGTTGGAGCCGGGGTCGAGTTCGGGGGGCACGGGTTCCCCCCGCGAGCGGAGCACGTGGGTGATGGGCTGTAGCTGGATGAGCGACTGCCTCCTGCAGGCCACGGGCTTGTCCACGTGCAGCGTGGACGAGAAGGGCGAGCAGCCGGGGTTGTTGATGGTCAGCGACGAGCCGCCACCGTCCTGCACGTGGATGGCGCCCAGCGAGCGGCGCTGCCGGCGTAACTGCTCGAAGTTGACGGCGACCTCGGCGTCGCCTTGGTCCTCCACTTCCGGCTCGCGAAACGACAATTTCTTCCTCGGTTTGTCCGTCTTGTCCTTCGCCTTAGGCATCGTGGACCGGGGACCTATGCGGCCGAGGCATCGAAAACTGCTCGAGGAATAACTTGCCTAAACGGTTAGCACGAGTTGGGCATGGGAGCACGTTCGGGGAACAACTGCTGCACCTTCCTTCCTGGACATCCTTTTTCAAGTTCGGCCTTCGATGCTTACTGTAAGCAATTTTTGCGTCTTTACAGTTTCGTCGCAGTTTTCAAGGGTGTTTAGTTTTCCTCGCAATTTTTAAACATCAAGCCCTCTCTCGCAACCAAACCTTCCCAACTTACTTTAAATCCACTCGAGCCAGAATTATGTCATTAAAACATGTTCAATTTAGAATTGTTGTCTCTTTTAATTTTCGCATATACCTCGTAGATTTAATATTTTAATCAGTGTCTTAATTCCAACCTCAGTCATTCTTTTTTTTAAAAAAAAAAAGTTGGTACTATAGTTTCAATTTAAAATTTAACTCCAACTTGAAAAGTACGCCGTAATTTTTCCTAAAGAAACGTTCCGGGTTTTATACGTCGTTGGCAGCGAAAATTGAATCTTAAACAGAAACCATCGGAACTCGAAATCGGGAAGTTCACAGCGCTCTTAGCTTTCCCCGTGTGCATCCTTCCAAAAACATGACCCAGCGCACGGCGTCACCACCGGTCAAGCGTCCAACAAAACGTGGCAAATTTTCAACACATTTATTTCACTTTAATCCTTATTCTTCCGATGATCGGAAGAATCCACTGCTAATCCTCCTCCGTGTATCCAAAAACAGAAAACGTTAAGTCAAATCGGCAACGATACCGTTATAATCCCTCTTGGGCTGACCAGGTCACATTGTCATTGTTAGTCTCGAGATACAGCCACGAGGTGTCAAGATGACGTAAAACTCACTGAAACCTTTTCAAAAATGAGTTCAAGCCGCCACAATACTTCGCTTCAACCATTCTCGCGCTGACCAGCTCCCGCTTTATTCCATCACGAGATGTCCAGACGACGCCCAACGGCTCCGAGTCAATCCAGAACGGGACACTCGACCTGACCGGGTCGTCCGGAACGCGTTCGAACACGTCGCACTTTAAAGTTCACATTCGAGGATCCAACCGATCCACCAACGTCCAAAACCAGTCCTGGGTCAAACCTGGCTTCGAAACGCCCAAACACGGTCCATCTCGAGGTGTCCGGGATGCTCTCCCAACCCTTCCAGAGGCGTCCGGGTCGTTGGCAAACCCGATTAGCGAAGTGAAGAAAACGCGTCTTCACCGTGCCCCGCTAAAAGACTGAAATTTCGGGAAGAGCCAGTGCCAAAAAACTTTTTTCAAGGAAAAAAAAAAGAAGTCACGCACAGCCCCCCCAAAAAAAGAAGAAGAAGCAAGAAGCAAAAAAAAGAAAAACTGTGCTACGGGTGTCTAAAAAGACGTCCAACAACGTATATTTCGGTAACTTTTGCCAAATGTCGAGGCTTTTATGTAGGCCACGGTGTTTCCGAGTATATATAACCGCTTCAACGCTAACCCTAACCGGCAGCGAAGAGTTGAACAAAAGAAGAGGCGTATCCCTCCACCGTGGGCAGAAGCGCGGACACTGTCTGCTGCGTGAAATGGCTCCGGAACGCGAGGCGAACATGCGGGGCTCCATTCGGCTTTCACCTGCTTTTTCTCTCTTGCTTAAGGGGTTTTCGAGGAGGAGGGGGGGAGGGGGTGTTTTTCGGCGGTGGGCCCGAAATAGCTCCTCTCTCGCGTGCGTCTTGCCTACGTGGCTACGCAAAATCCACTTGGACAAGGCCATTATCTCTCCACGTAGAGATAACAAAGTTTTTCAAACAAAAAAACCTTATTAAAGGAGAGAAGCCACGTGGCCAGCGCACTTAGCGCCAGCGTCGTAACGGATAAGGGACTAATGGCAGCGACCCCTATAAGGAGAGCCCGAAATGGCCCACACCCGCTGCTGGGTGTAGGTGGCGCTGATCGCTCTTCAGAATACTGGGTGCAGGCGTCGCAGTTTGGAAATTCTTGGATCAGATTGCGAGATGAAATTTGCTTTCCGAATAAGTCGCCAGGTAGAGGGTGAATCGGTGGTGGATAGGGTTATACTCGAGGCTCACGTCTGCAGTTCTTAAAAAGAGGAATCTGGCAACTCAACAGAAACCGTTTTTAAAAGGCACCTTTGTTCAATTTACAATCGAGCAATTCGCCTGCGACGGAAAAAGTATATACGAATCCAGCGATTCGTGAAGAGAATGAGTGGAGAACACAATTAATTCTTTAGGGGCCAGTTGCCCCAACAGAGGTTAAGAATAACCTAGGGTTAACCTACTGTGTGACTCTAGGTTAACCCACCGTTGTATTGCACAAGCACGGGTTAGGGAAAAAATTAAGAGAAAGCTTTAACCCAGCCAGTAGGCAGGGTTAACCTCGGGTTATTAGGCACTGCATGGCGGGCACTGCGGATGAAGCTAGGGAATTGCGCATGCTACACCACCTGGTCACACAGACAGATGAAGCTAGGATGCTAAATCTGGCAGCATTGGTCAAAGTTAGTTCCTTTCCCGTCCTCCATTTTGGTTTCAGCAGGTTAAACATAGGGGTTCGTCAAGAGTTAATTGGTGCAACACAAACATCTAACCCGAAGGTTAACCTGAAGTGAAATATTACCCCAAGGTTAGTTAACTTCAGATTTTTACTAAGTTGTTGCGACTGGCCCTAAAGAAATAATAGCATAGCTTTGTTTCACACTTTCGTGTTATTGGGATCCTAAATGAGTGGAGCTTATGGAAATGTTAGCGTGATGATTTCCCTGATTCAGTGAAATGTTCATTTTGAAAAAAAAAATTATCAATATTTCGAGAAAAAAGTCGTAAGTCAATAAACAATCTCATGTCTAAGCACATCATCATATTTCGAACCAACTCATATCGAACCCCAGCTTCAGAAAGGACTCAACTCAAAACTTATCGCTTCAAACTATAGGTAAACCCCATCATCCTATATGTCAAACCAAGTCACGCGGAACCCCAGCTTCAGAAGTGTCACAACTCAAAAATATTAGTTTTGAAGTAGGTAAAACACATCATCCTATGTCGAACCAAGTCATATCGAACCATAGCTTCAGAAGTGACACAACTCTAAACAACTTTTAATGAAATGTAATGCATAGTAAAAACAAGTGACAATAAGGTGGTTTAGACGAAACTACAGTAAAGATGGGTGTGTTGATGTTACTGAATAAAGATCTCATTTTTCTTAATTGATTTAATATCGCATTAAACCAGAAATTTCAGATTTTTGAGTTGTGTCATTATTGGAAGAAAAAAAAATCGTATTTAAAGTAGTAATGCATTATTTATCGAAAACAAATGTTCACAGAACATTTCAAGAAATTCTGCGCTAGGAAGCATGCATTGTATTTCGTCATGCATGATCCTGGTTAACCCAACCACAGATAATTGGGAGGCTAAAGCGTAAATTTCTTCAAAATATGAACAAATATAATACATTTGACAACACATTTTACTACGTTCTACGAATGAAGAATGCACATTTCAACGACCTATACAGTTTTCTGCTCCAGTACTACCACACTAAACAGTGTTCAGAGGCGCCATTCGATAGAAAGGATATCGGTTACGTAAACGAGGGCCATAATAAGACTCGCCATTGTTAGAAAAAAGTAAGAAGGCGTACTAGCGATTGTTTCCTTCGCTATAGCCTCATCTAAACTTTAAGGCCGACCTAAGATTAACCTCAAGGCCCTCCCGAAAATACGGTATACGACTGCTGGAAGGACATTATCACCAGAACTCATAAAACGCGATGTTTTGCGCCATTTTACACCGAGAGCTGAAGTTTGCAGTTTTCGGAGGTTCAACAAGATGGCTGCTGGAAAGGCGTGCGCAACCGATTCAAGACATTGCCAAATTTTACGCTATTTCAACATGTTTTCTGCTCAAAGCTGGTGCTTAACCACCTGTACCGAAATTCAAAGCACAACGTTTTGTATGGCATTAACGAAGTTCCTAACATTTTCTGAACAACATTACTAACAGATTCTTAAAAAAAATGAAATATGGAAGTAATTTAAACCTTAAAAGCCCAATGGAATGCGGAGTCAATCGACGTTTTAAATAAAAATGAGGATATGTAACGATTTTTAGCTTGTTAGGAAATTCGAATGAATAATTTCTACTTTGTGTAGAACCCCATTTTTACGTACATGTATAAGTGCTATTTCATTGGAAAAAAATTCCCGGATTTCTTTGCAATAATGTATGGGGTTCATGACCGCCTCAGGGAATGATCGTTCGGAAAATGGGGAGCACTTTTTTTCCGAACGGTGTGGAATCGAGAATGTGCATTGCCTGAACAGCCATATTGTGTTTATTATTTCAACAAATTCGTTCGCTGACAAGTCCCACATGCCGTACAATCATTACCATGTATAGCCATGTCTTGTGGATTTATTCTTTGGCATTAATGCGTATAAATAGATACGGAGAAGCCATTTTGACTCGATTTTTGGTTTATCATAATTATCCTCAACAGATGCGCTAACAGTTTGACCTTTTCATAAGTCATCCTACCTAGAAAAGAAATGACATTTGATAATGATCTGGAAGATGATTTTGAGAAACTAAAAAATAACCTCGATTTTGCAAAACCAGTGAAAAACGCCGACCAGCTAAATGTAGGTGCCCTAGTTTTGTATTTTCGCAACGTCCTGTACGAGCGGTTCCGCGATTTTTGGGAGGAAAACTATTGCATCAAATTTTGCTTCAAACTGAAAATAAATACAGGAAGCAAAGAGAAGCATGTGTGATAACATCGATTTTTTATTTATCATCTGCTCATTTGATATCACGGAATTGAAAACCACAAAACCCCTCAAAAACATTTGAATGCAGCACGGCAATGCGCCGCTGTGTGTAATGATTGCCATATGCTCAGGGGGCAACGCAGCGAATTTGTTATCGATTTACCAAACGTTTGAACCAATCGAATTGTTTAGCATTTAGTTTAGACTTAAGAGTACCACCACCATATGCTTTACCCATTTTGAGCATTTCAAACGCCGGAGTTTCTAAAATGTTTGGACTTGAAAAATGTGAACATTTCGCTTTCTCTCCCCTTCAGTGACCGCTTAAGTTTGCTGCAACCGGCCATTAATTACGCAGACGTGTGGCACCGAGCACGTCAAGAAGCATTTGCTTGCAAAGTATAAAATGTGGCAACAGCAACTCGAAAAAATCACGAAAATAACGCTATTTGAGCACTAGGCGATGAAAAATGACGCCGGAGATTTATGTGCCCCGTTTGAAGCACAAAAAAAGGAAAAAAAAAAAAAAAAAACCTGATTCAAAACCAAAAAACATAAGCAACTTTCCCATTTTCTCAGACGCCTCATTTCACACTCCCGCAATAAGGCGAAAACATCCCCATAAAGTTCGCCCGAACGAACGCTCGAGGTACTAAAAACTGCGAAACCCAAAAGGGGTGAAATTTACGACGGGTTTTTCCGTCTGATATCAAGGACAATTTCTTCAAAATCAACTAGCAAAGTTTGCCTACAATGCGCGCGACATAAATGTTGGGTGTAAATAAACGTCCAAGATTGTATCCAGTGGATGCGACTTCACGCGTGGCTCCGGGATTGCATTCGTTCGCATTGCGCATCCTTCTTGAAATGGTGATGCCGCGTGGAGCGATCGACAAACGAACGTCAACATCCCCGGCAAAAATGTTGTTACCAAGTATGATCATATCTGATATCATTCATCAATGATCAAGTTTAACATGGCCAAATATGGTACTGTCTTGGAGAATCTACCATAAATGACATGAAACCATGCAGGTTTGCTACAGTTGAGAGGAGGGACGGAGAGTGGCGGAAGTATTGTGACGCCGTATATAGAAGAGCATTTATGAATTGCCCTTAGATCGAAACCGGAAGAAGTGTTACTTCTGACGGATGTGAAAATAAAGTTTTAGGAAGAAGCCGACAAGTAAGCTATAAAAACACCAACCGAGCCTCACTTTTTAGACGTGAATGTGCATTACGCGGGAATACAATTTTCCCAACGAAAATTGAAGCCTGTTCACGTAAAATGTTCCAACTCGAACATTGCGTTACTCCCAGAGCGCAGATATGCATGTCAACTTCGGCAGCATTGGATCCGACGATACCCGAAAAGCAAAGCATGTTCACTCGATGAACAGCGAGACTTCACTTCTTAAACACGGATGTGCAATACGCATTAATGTAGCTTTGAAGCTACGAATGAAGTCTCATCTCAAAAAGGCATTCTTTTCGTCGTCGTTCGTGTGGGTATAGAAACGAAGCTTTGAATGAAGTTGCATCGGCAAATAACGTTCCTGTTCTACGCGTCGTATCCGATCGATATGACGTGAAAACTAATAATAATTAATATGACGTCATAAGCCCCAATCTGCATGCTCAGATGCCGCGCGTAATTGCGCACGGGTCCAAACGGCGCTTAATTAAGTCCCGAGGCTTACTTTGCGGAAAAACTGGCAAATTGGCGTTTTCCACATCAGTGGCGTAAGGGGAAATTAATCACAATGGCGAGCATAAGGAAGCCATTAGGCACCATCTTAGCGTAAAATGTCGTGCGGTTAATTTGCATAAAAATGTCTCGAAAAGCGGGTCGATCGCTGAGCACGCACGGCTTAATCTAAATAGGATTTTTACTGCGCCCGTTGTCTCTCGGTTGAGCGAATGTGCGATCCACCGGTTAACCGCCATCCGCAACTTCGGAGCTAAAGCGTCATTGAAATTTTACTGGAGTATTCAAGATGCCCGCCGGTGCCGGTCGCGGTTTGGCATCACCGTTTTGTGCTTATCAGCCTAGAAAGTCGTTGATTGTCCAATTGCTCAACCGCTCATCTGCTCAGATTAGTTATCACTTGCCCTTGACCTTATTACTCAATTGCGACAGAACACGCAGCGACGCTCCATGATCTTCCTTATTCGCCGTCCATCCGTTTTCTTACAACTGAATAACTGTCAAACTACTCAACGGCCCACATAGCACAACCGCTCAACTGAGAAGACTGCAAGCGCTTCACTGTCTAGCCTGGACAACCGCACAACCACTTACATGCTTAGACGTACTGCATACCTCATTAAGTGCCTAGACTACATAACCGCCCAACTGCCAAGACTGCATAACCGCCCAACGGCCACGACCGCATCACGGCTCAATGGCCAAGCCCGTTCCAACATGTCAGAATCTGCCCTCGTCGATGGTCGACCCTTTCTTCAAAAGTGACACATCCAAGCTGTGAGCATGGTCTGGACACTGGCCATATCCTGGTCGAAGTGACCAACCGAAAAAGTTTGCATATGCGTAACCTATAGGAAAAGTTTCACTCGCGCATTATCGAGAAAGTTGCTCAACTGCGAAATTATTGATAATTGGATTAGTACGCCAGCTGTTCATCTGCCTGCGAGCTAATCGGTATCGGTTTTAAACAGCGCTTCAATCACGGCCTGACCACCAGGGATTTCGTTTAATTTGCCACTGAAAGCGCCCTCTGGGGCGATGCTCACAATGCCTATCAATATCAGCGATGGTAAACATTTCGAAAGCTATCGAAGTGATCAGCCTATGTATACTAATTTCTGCGTTAGTTTTTACATATTACATGTACAGTAATTGCTGAAAACAGCTAGCCAAAGGAGAAATGTTTCACTTTTGCTAACAAAATCAATAACAGTTTTCATAAAGAAGATAAAATCGTCCTAAAAAGGATGCGATTTTTCCAAACAAAAACGACCCATTTTTTTTTCTAAAATAATTTCAAATTTTTCCAACTCCGGGCAACTTAATCTTTTCAAATCTCCCCGGATAATCGAGTCTGTCAATGGGGTGCTTTCTAAATTGTTACCATTGTAGGAATTCCAATCCCGCCACAGGCTGTAGGTGGCGCAGCTAGCTACTCGACATTCGCATTCGGTGCCACTCTCCGCGCGTAATATGGATGATTTTGTGTCACGCTCAAAAATCCTCACCCTCGAAACTACGAATGCGCTATGTCCGAGTTGCGTCAGTAAGCGCGTTTCAGTCATCGCTGGATTTATTCAAGCTTAAAAAGCAGGGGGGAAAAAAGTTGAAATCCAGAAGACTTTCCCAGGCAGGCCTTGGAAGATTTGAAAACAACAACAAAAACGAAGAAAAATACTCAAAATTCGTTGGTAAGCACATATGAGAGGGGAATTGCTCACGATTCACAACGCGCGAATCCAAATATGGTCAGATTGCATCGAAATTCAGAAGACGCAGACATGACAAATTTCCAAATTGAAAGAAAGGATGTCCAAGAAGAGCCGAAGACAGCAGCGAAAGCTGGTGAAATTTTAAACGGATTAAGGTGGTTCGTGGTCGAAATCGGTTATAACAAATTCCCTCAACATTTGGTTTTATCAACTTTTTTTTGAATGGTGAATTAATTATTGAATGCAACGAACTTGCCTTTATCTCAAAATTGATTTTTTTTTATAGTTACAGTACGTCATTTCTGAAGCAGGGATGCGCTATGTTAAGGAAATTCGACAAATTTAACCGAATCTTTATTCTTCACAGGAAAAGAAAGTATGCAACAGTGAATTTTTTACTTTATACAAAGAGACAAATGTTACTGACGGATTAGCAATTGCGAAACTTCGCAATATCCAAAAAGAAAAGACGCCTTGTTATGTACATCATGCCCTTGAGTGGGGCATCTTCTTCCATAGATCGAAAGACAATTCGTTATATCCTAAAAGATAAGAGGTGCCTATGTATCAAGCAAAACAAAACACGGATACATCATTTCGGTCTCCCGAGATTCGTTATAAACGGTTGCGAGCGCGCTAGAAGGGATCGGGACGGGGATCGAAAAGCGAGTTTGTGTCATCACGCTTCGTTTAAGCAAATTTACCAAACAATATTCGCCGCAAAACCGCAGTTTCGCAACAACTTAATTTAAGGTTGGCTTTCGTTAACGAAAACGCTTTGAGGAATTTCATGCTGGATCTTAAGGGAAAAGCACAAACGCTCAAATTTCCATATTGTTATTCTCAATTTCCCTACCTAACAAACCCAAATAGCGCTTCAATGCCCAGTGGCGTCAAACAGAAACCAATTCAATGTTTTGCAAATGTTGTTGAGAAGAGCAAACGAGACGGAGAAACCAAACAAACTCAAAAAATCAGAATAAAAAAATGTATGATGATTTCTTGTAGGAATATAAACAAAATCAATTGGAAACCAACAAATACTCGTTGCGAATGTCAAGGATTCCAATTCACAAAATCAAGAGTAAACATGTGCTTGTTCAGACATTCATTTCTGACGTAATTTCTGCCAGAAAATAACTTAACATCCCATAGATGGCGCTATGCGCCCCTGCAAAATACACCAGTAACTTTCTTTTCGGCGGCTCGGTCGATGCGCCATCTAGTAAAAACTTTCTTAAGAAACGAGACAAAGCTGTGGCGATCTTGTTTGACATCGCAGCAGCGAACCTTGCGTAATCAAGTAAAAATCTTCTTACGGGATTTGAACCCGGCTTACCTTTTTGTTCGATTTGAAGACATTACATTTGAAAACGTTGCTGGCTCCGTCCCTGGCAATGTAACTGAAGATTTTTAAGTCCTGAGAATCGTGTGACACGTAAAATATCCTAAATGAGAAATAAAATACGATTATTAAACGTGTTTAAATCATTTTCTGTAAGAAAATAAACAAGCTGCCAGTGTTTCCTTCGCCTCAGTTAGAAATGGTCATGTGTTTTAAAAAGTTTCTTAAAAAAAACAAAAAACTGTTTTTTGAAAACATTGTGCCATCTATTTTGCAAAAATATCGAATAGCTTCTGGAAAATCGTGTCGTTTATTTTATTAAAAAAATACGATATCGTCTAATACATACATTGTAATTTTTTAACAAAACTGGATCGACTCTACAACTATTATTTTATTAAAAAATACTATTTTCCCTTTCGCTGAGTTGGTACTGGATACTACTGAATTTGTGACAAATATCTCTTTGGAAAGGAGTTATGAAAAGTTAACGACGCGACGGGTTTTGAAAATTCTGCTCAAAAAAGTAAAATTGATCAAAACCTATAAAAGGCATAAGTGGAGCAGGCAAATGTTTCAAGTAGGCCTACGTTATATCCGGATTTCTTTTTCGCCATTTTTAATTTTTGAGTTCTGCAACTAGGTCGAGAGGAAATGCGTAAGGCCATATTAATACTAAGCCAGCATATTTATCGATCAACACTAAAATAAAACAATATATCAAATAGCAAGCCCGTTAATTATCCCTTAAAATTCTGCATAATGATCCCAATTAGTGCACCAATTCTAAAGTAATACTAATGTGGAAGAAAAACTGCAAGATGAGACTGCAATCGATTTCTGTATCAAATTTACCTGTATATCGGATGTTGCATTACCATTAGTTTGTTTTCTTCGAGCCACTGGCTTTTCTAAGAAAGAAAACAAGCATTCAACAATTAACGTACAATTAATTAATTATTAGACGACAAACTTTCATTTATCGATCGCTTGAAAAAAACACCAACTTTTTTCTTCTTTCTTAATGTGATTTTGACGCCGTCTACAGACACGATGATGTTCACTTTCTTTTTCTTAATCGCTTTGGCCTTGAACTCGTACTGAAACGATCAAAGAAAACCCATTAAGAAAACAACGCTCACTGTACTTTTATTTAAAATCTTCATTTAAAACAAACAAGTAAATTGCAACAATGGGAAAATGGGATAAATGTGCTTTGTTTTCCCAGCGCGCGGTTGCTTGGAATTATTTGCCCAGTAAAAAATTTATAGCTGATGATGCTAACATTTTATGAACTAGAAAGTGAAAATATAAAACAAACATCAAGTCTGTCTGGATTTTTTTTAAAAAAAGCTGAAACAGTCAATTGGCTAACGATTGAGAGCAAGAATAAATCGCACCCCAGCTTCAGAAGTGACAACTCGATAATCTTCCATTCCAGGAGTTTAAAGCGGCTTTATGTCGATCAAAACGAGCTCGTTGTGAATTAAAAATGACACATCTGCGCAGTTCAGCCGATTAGAAATGCCCAAGATTTGAGTTTCAAAACTTCAGCAATTCAATACGTCGGCATGGTATTGATGGCGCCAATGCTATTTTGCGGGGAGGGGGGGATGCAGGAGGAGATTTGGAAGGACAAAGAGTGTTAATGTCCCATAAGTATGATGGAAAAAAATTTTATGGATTTCCATTTCAAACATTTGGGGAAAGTACAGAACATCGAATGGGAATTAAATATAGGAGACCGGGGCACGTTGAAACGCGGGGTACATTGAAACAAGCAAGATTTCTACAGATTGTGTGGTTACATTGGAATTCTGAGATATACATATTAATTCCCTTCACCTGTGCTACGACTGATGTGATTTATTTATCTCTAGCCAAAGCCATTGTCAGGATAAAGCAGATTTTCGTTTTTTCTGGTTGCTAAGTAGCATTTTTAAAGTTCAGAAAATCATTTCTGATTGTCATTCAATTAGTCCTACAACTTAATATAAATATACGACTCAATCTACAGTACTTGGTGCTCATTTTGAATATAAATGCTTTGCATAAAACCATAACATTTAAGGCCTAACAATTTTTGAAGTTGAAATCATGGCATGGGGCACGTTGAAACATTTTGTATGGGGTACATTGAAACAGTCTGGAAATGCTACTAATCATTGCAAGTGACAATTAAAATGCATAAATGCTGTAAAATTTGCACCATGTAAATGTTATCCTTGGATTTGAATAAATTAGGCATAACTTCAATTGTAAAATGGTCATAAACAGACCAATAATCCAGGAAAAACTATGACCATCTATGATATGCCAGGAGTTGTTACCACTGCCTTTTCTCGAGCCTTCACTCCAGCTAATATGTTGTCAGCATTTAAAGTTTCAGGAATATTCCCCTTTCATCTAGATATATTCACAAAAGATTTCCTACCATCGAATGTTATCGGGAAGAAAAAAAAATCACCATTACATCGGGCAAATTTAGCCTCTTAATGAATTTTGCGAGTTTTATATATTTTATTTTTCCTGAAGTTCCTAACAGGAGCGACTATTCCATTAATGATAGTGTTCTGCTGCTTCTAAAACCACATCCAGCTGGTGGTACATTGCGTCACCAAAATGTTCTGGCATTTTTGACTGCCCATTTAGCTGAGTTTGATCCTCAGTAATTTTAAACCATACATTTGCATCAATGCCCACCTTGATGCAAACTTGCCTTGTGAAGTCGCCTTGTGTTTGACTTGTTTTCAAGTACCCTAATAGATGTTTCAATGTACCCGGTAGGTGTTTCAATGTACCCTGGGTTTGGGGCACGTTGAAACCATTTTCTCTCATCACTAGAAGTGAAATAACTTAAAAAGTAATGCCATTAGAAGAAAATTGTTCATGGGCCATAACAAGGCTATTAACTAACGATAAAAATGGCATATTGTGAGTCTAATTATTCGAAGTAGTTTGATTGCTACAGCTTGGAATGCAAAAAACGTTCCAACGTGCCCCGGCTGCCCCTACATATTTGTAAATTTTTCCACCTTTTCTGAGTACAAATGGAAAAAACTTTCCATGTTTTCTGAGAACAAATTTGCAAATTTTCCCCATTTTCCGAGGACCAATTTGAAAATTTTCACGTTTTCTGAGCACAAATTTGCAATATTTTGAAACATTTTTGAATACAAAGTTTTCATATTTTTAAATATTACAATTATGCAAGTTTTTTATGTTAAAGTGTTTCCAAAATTGTCGTTAGTTAATTTTGAAAAATATTTTCCAGTATCGATTTTGCAAAACATGTCAATTTTTTACACAGTCATTGGCCAGGGAATTTTTTTGTAAAACCTGGAAATGTCAGAGAAAAGCCAGGGAAATTTAAATGAAATTTCTGGAGGGACCCTGAATTTGTGGGACAATTTTTTTAAATATTTTAAATTTTCTATGATTTTCTTGACTTTTTTGCCAATTTGACCTCGAAAACAGTTGACAAGTTTTAAAATTTCTACTTGCAAACGTGATAATCTTGAAGATTTGTCCTCTGAAATTGTTAAAAAATTTCCAACTTTGTTCTGGAAATATTTTTCATAAGTTTGCAAGGGTTGCAAGGGCCCTGATCTAACCACATATAAGCATTCATGTTGGATTTTGACAAAATTAATACTTTAATTTCCGTGGTTTTTTTTAAAATTAAGTCATTCTTCCCTGAATTTTCCGAATTATGTTTACTTTATTTAATTTACTAGCTGGACGTCCCGGCTTTGCCCAGGCTGTTCATAGTTTCTATGCTAGGCGTACACAGAATACTGAGAATAGACACAGCATATCCACTGCTGAAAATATGGAATATAATGCTTGAAGACCAGCAGTAGCATTAGATTCCAGGGGTGCATATTCTGTGTGTTTAAGTCCAAGTTTCAACATCTACATTCCAGTCAGTGCAGTGTTATTTTATTTAAATGAAAAAATACTAACGATTTAAATCTGCAAATTTCTATTTCTGATCGAACAGAAACTACTGAAGTTTAAATACAAAACAAATTTTAAAGAGTCGTATTCTAGAGTTATCCAGATCATTCTATGAAATTTCTTATTTTTAATAATGTCATCAAATAAATTCATGACATGATATGCATGTATAGGGTTCCCCAGACCTGGAAAACCTGGAAAAGTCAGGGAAATTCAACGTATAGCTGCTGTCCAAAATCCCAATCCAAAATTAATGCTTCTACTTGTTTGTGGTTAGTTCAGGGTCCATTTACAAAATGTTCACTTATCTCGAGGATAAACTTTAAAAATTTCCCACGTCTTCCCAAGTACAAATTTTACAAATTTTTCATGTTTTCCTAAGGACAAATTTGCAATAATTTCAATTTCGGAGGACAAACTTCTCACGTTTTCCCGACTACAAATTTGCAAAATTTTCCACAATTTTCTGAGCATAAATTTTAAACGTTTTCCCGAGGACATTTTCCACATTTTCCCGTGTCAAAATTTCCCACGTTTTCCCAAGTACAAATTTTCAAAATGTTTCATGTTTTATCAAGGACATATTCGCAATAATTTTAATTTTAGGGGACAAACTTGCTACATTTTCACGACTACAAATTTGCAAAATTTTTCATGTTTTCCCAAGGACAAATTCGCAATAATTTCAATTTCGGAGGACAAACTTGCCACGTTTTCCTGACTACAAATTTGCAAAATTTAATTCCACAATTTTCCAAGCATAAATTTTAAACATTTTCCACATTTTCCCGGGGACAAATTTCCACATTTTCACGTTTACTTTACCAAACAGTACTGGTGTTTTGGTACCGAGCGTGAAATTCGAGGAGGGTTGGGGGCTAAGTCGGCACTATTGCAGGCAGCAGGCACAACAAGACTTTACAGACCTTCAGCTTGTGGTTTACATCGGTGCAGATTTTTTTGGAGGATTGGAATACGCCATCGAACAGGCGAGTGCAAATGACAGCTGACGAAATATTTGCCTGCTTAAAACCAGAGTGCGCCGTCGTTGACAATGCAAGTGTGTCAATGCAATGTGTTTCGATGCTCACATTTCATAATAAATAAAAATATTTACTTGCATATCCGGTGTTATTTTTTGATTTCACAGGCATTTACAGTATGATTCGAACAAGATTTATGATTTACGAACAAGAGAACGAGCAAAACGAACTTCTTGGAAACGAACTTTACAATGTGCTGAATAGCGTGCAGGCAGGACCAACGACGCTTTTGCTTAAGCCGTTAGCGGGAAATTCAAAAACGACGTAACGTACAGAGGACACAAGGCAGATGCATAAACGCAAATTACTAAATTTTTTTTTCACCTAAAGAATGGAGTGCTCAAGTTGCCAAATTATTTGGGTAAAACGTTTTCGAATAAAATTGTTTCCCCCACCTTGATAAGACAATGTTAGCCGTATAGGAGTTAATTTTTTCGCAACTGATGTTCTTTATTTAATTTTGAACGTTTCGGTCATTTTGGCCATAAAACATTCATCATTAAAGCAGCTCGAAAAAAATAATTATAACTGTATGGCTAATTTTCGAAAATATAAAAAGAAGACTTAGTATACGTGTGAAAAATACCAAAGTCGGAAAATTTGTAAATTAAAAATGTTTTCTTTAATTTGCGAGCAATACAAGTGATGGACTACTTGTATATTCAATTACCGTCGTCCAATAGTTCAATTAAACACACGATTGAGCTATGAAGCATTGGTCTTGCAATTCACCTCGTGTACAGCAATATTTTTAAAAATGTCGGGCAATTTATTTATTAATATTACTGTAAATAATTAACCTTCCAAAAGCCATATAAGTATCGTCCTCGTTACCTAGCTCTCATACGTTATCGGATATGTAGCAATATATTTTCAACTGTTCAATCGTGTAGAATGCGAAACCCTATGGCACTTCGGTTCACATAATTACCTGATAATAAGGTCAGTAATTTGCTTAGGGAACAGGTATACGAGTAGACGAGGCCATAAATAGCCTCCAAACGGTATAGTCTCCCAACAGTTTCCACAAAATATAAAACGTAGGCTATAGTTGCGTGTCGTTACAACACATGTACTCATAATTTTGCAATACACACACGAAGTTTTGTATAAATCGACGTCATTCAAATGGGGGCCTGCCTATATATGCACCCCAATATGTTTGGACGCAATGTGAAATGTGTATTTACTATTAATTATTCATGTGCTTGTGCATATACAATATAAGGGTCAAAGCCAGGAAGACAATGATTTAAAACCAAGTAACTATTTTACTTTTTTTGCTGTCTCACAGAGTGAAGAATTTGAAATTTTTTCACGGCCTGCATGTACATTGAGATAAGGGTTAATTTACAAATTGCGTACATGTATATCGATACACATAGGAGAATGAGCTGAATGACGTTGATAACCCAACTGTACGCATACCTTCTTTGTTGAAGTTCTAAAATCAATACAGTAAATGGTATACACCTGAATAAATACATGTATAATAGCCAGGGTCGAACCCGGATGGAGAACAACATGTATGGATAACTGGAGCATGTTGGCAAAGAGTTTTCGAATATTTTCCAAACTTTGGAGGATATTTGGATATTTCCTATTTGTAAATGTATATTAAATATTTCCTCAAAATACGGAAAAAATCAATAATTCATTTGCTTAGAAATCGGAAAAATCTACCCAATTTAAAAAAAAAAAATTCGGAACGTTTTATTTTTAGCGTACATGTACTTTGATAATAGGGACATTTAGCAAGGCTCCCATAAGGGTTACCGTTACCTCTAAGGCACGTGACCGCGCTTATGCGCATGCGCGGAGTGCTGTTTTAAACGTCGCGTCGGTCAGTTTATGGTATCGCAGACTCATTAAACAGGGCGTCACGGGCGTTAGGGGTTATTCAAAAAGGACGTCCTCCAATTTTGGGCAAGGGGGCCATCCAGAAATACTGTCAGTGTGATATCACGTTTTTATACCTGACAGTGATAAATCAGTCCACTTTTCATACAAGGTTCAGGGCCGTTCCGTCCACTAGGCGAACCTAGGCGGCCGCCTAGGGCGTAGCGATCTTTGGGGCGCAAAAATTTCAATATGCAGAAACATTTTTTAAAGGAAAAAATTTCAAATTATGCTCAAGGGCGGAAAATCAAAGGGGGCGCAAAGATACTGAACTTCTTCTATTCTTTAAAGTTAGTTTAAGCTTCAGGTTGATCTAGATTTTTGCCCATTGCAGATAATCAAAGGGGCCGCAAAGCTATTGTACTTCTTTGGTATTTCCCTTTTTTGAAGTTATTTTAAGCTTTGCAGGTTGATCTAGATTTTGCCCATTGCGGATATTCAAAGGGCGTCAAAGCTATTGTACTTCTTTGGTTCTTCCATTTTTTTAAGTTTATTTAAGCTTAGCAGGTTGGTCTAGATTTTTGCCCATTGCGGATATTCAAAGGGGGCGCAAAGCTACTGTACTTCTTTGGTTCTTCAATTTCCGCCCCTATTGACAGTTAGCATGTAGCTTTACAAGGCATATATATCAATGGGGAAGGGCGTTCAAAAAGGACGTCCA
>JAQGAO010000143.1:0-46058 GCA_034697705.1 Ommatoiulus sabulosus | reverse complement strand
TTAATCTTTTTTACGACGTTTTTTCAACTTTATTCGGATTCCAAGCGTCCAAACGAATCGAATAAGATTAACATCGAAAAATTTGGGCACATGATTTGTTTCTAGATTCGTCTCGACCGCGACCTCCGTATTCCGAGAAACGATGTAAAACGATTTTATAGTGTCGATAAGCCCCTGAAGGCGCTTTAAAATTTACGATTTTAAATTACGATCATGTGCCCAAATTTTTCGATGTTAATCTTATTCGATTCGTTTGGACGCTTGAAATCCGAATAAAGTTGAAAAAACGTTGTAAAAAACATTAATAGATCTAAACCGCCTTTTAAATTAAAAAAAAAGAATTCATTAACCTTTGAATTCCGGCCGCTGTTGAAGAGATGTCGAGAGAGATGTGCACTTGTCCGATGAATTAAAAATACCGCCTTATGAAGGCTAAAAGTACTAGCAAAGCCTCTGAAAGCACTTCAGTAAGATTAAGGCGCTTTAGCACAGTATTATACTGTAGCCTTAGCTAAATACATACATTGTACATAGGTTATGCTTCAAATCTCTGAAATTAACTAATGCAAATATTTTGTAAAAGTGATATCAGAAACGAGAAAAATATTTTGAAGCAGACAACAATATTTTTTATTATTGTGCTAAGCAATATAAATATACAAAATGAAAGGCTAACAATAATTAATAAACCGATATAGGCCTATACTGTACGTGGTGTGTAGAACACGTGACATCGATGACACATAATAAAATCATAATGATCGTTTCGATCATCTATTTTTGGTTTTTCATCGTGCTTCAGCAGCATTTATAAATAATTGGGTGGATGACGCGTACATGTACAGTAACATTTGATCGAAACAGTGACAAATAAATCTCATGCAACTGTGAACTGACAAGATAAAGCCAAATTTGTATTACATCATTAATTCTTGACACCAACAAATGCATAAGACAACAATTTATCTATAGTCTCTAATTGGCAGTAAGGCAAAATTTGTATATCGGTGCATATGATCTAGCTAGGTCATAAATTTTAAAGTCTTATTCCGTGATATACCTGTAAGCAAGTTTTTACGCGCAAAATTAATGAAAACTGTTTCATGAACCCAGTTTTTGTGTGAATTGCTAAATGGACCGAAGACAGTCATATTCTAGGTTACTTTTGCATGTTTAAATATATCTTTACTCAATATACGGAATAGTTTGCATCATCACTAAAACTATGTTTGTATTTGTTGGACGGACGAAACAGATCTGCTACGTGATAGGACTGAACGAAAAACGGTACATATCATGGCACTTATCATGCAATGGTCAATCTTAAATTAATGTATTGAACCAGTCAGGAATTTAAACATGTCGATGATAATAAATAATGATTTAAGTTGTTTAAAAAAGCCTGCTGTATTCAATGCTCAGTGCTTATGGATATCTGCAAAAATATGTTATTATCAAATTTGCTGGCAAAAACAAATAATTGCTGATGAAAACGATTTACACTCGCCAATTGCATGTAGATCATAACTGCATGGTTTTAGTTCAAATACATACTACAAATGACTTACGCCATTGTTTTACTGATGCACACATGTAATCCTATTCCAAAAGTCACAAATGTGAAGAAAACTATTATCATTTCAGTTCTTTGTATAAAATTAAATATTAAAACCCAGGAATGCAATTGAAAGATTTCGATAAAAATCGAAGTGATTGACCCTCAATCTCTATTGATTTTCACTACAGTATTTCCCTGATGATTTTCCATTATCACTACATGCATACTAATTTATACAAATATAGCTTCTAGGTGAATAGCACGTACAGAGTCCACTTGAAACTACTGCAGGTGAATTACTAAACATCAGCTGTGCAGTTATGATCTTTCGTGTGATTTTTTCATACATTTAAAGGTTCCCATGAGCGCCATGGCAGTGAATATAAAACCATTTTAGATTGTTTGGGCTAGGTCTAATGCGACTAGACATTACAATCACAATCGTTGTAATGAGCCTGTTGGGCCTCTGGAAGTTAATAAATTGGAACGGGAATGCGGGGTGGATGAGTATGTGGGACGGATAGGAGAAATGGAACTGGACCGGCCTCTTAAAGCTGAAGAAGTCACATTAGAGACCGACAAATGGCGATCTATGGCGCTATCTAGTTTACGGGTTTCCTGCTCCAAAAGGTAAGAATTTACACCACTGTTATCCCTGGATACGTTTTTCAAGGATTGGTCCATGGCTTTCCTCAAAGGTTTCATATCATTTCCAGTTTGAGAACTACGTTGGATGTACAGTTGACGCTGACGGATCTCTTGATTCAGTTGATCTCTTAACAACTGAATCTGAAAATATCAAATTGGATCAATGAAAAAATGGATCACTAAAAATGTTATTTTAAAAATCCATTAGAAATGGGATTTAGTGTTAGTTAAATGGAATCTTTATGTACCAGTACATTTTAATGGAGTACTTTAACCAACCTTTAACTTTTACACAATTCGGAGTGAAACGGGTGTATGTTTTCTAAAATGTTATGTATATATATATATAACTTACATATATATATATTACTTACAGGATATATTTTAATGAGATTTTTTCAGTCAATTCATCTTTAGTTAAAATTTTCTACAACACGTTGAATTGTATTTGAAGGCGTGAACAAAGTATCATCAAAATAATTCTTACCTGTTGTTCTAGCCCCAAAACTCGTTGACGGTGAGACTGCTCTCTCAATTCTAGCGTTTTTTGAGCATGTGTTTGAGAATTCCTGAGCCGTTCAATCTCATTATCTTTCTCCTGTCGGTGCCTCGATGTAAGGTTCAGCAATTGATGAGAGTGATGTTTTTCCTGTTCAGCAAATTGCACCTATGCAAAAAAAATCGAATACTATACTGCTGAAATTCATTTAAAACCACCAGAAATTTTCTTTGGTCTATCTCGAAAACCTACTTCCAAAGCCTGCAGTCGATGTTGCAAATCATTATTTTCTTTTTCCAACGTGACAAACGTGCGATCAAGTACGGATCGCTCTCGACTTGACCGGCTCACGAGCTCTGATGACATGAGCCTCTCTCGTTCTACTTTATCCAAGGTTTGTTTTAGTGCAGATTTATCTTTTTCCAGGAGGATTTGCCAGCGTTGGATGTCATGTTTTTCAATTTCTAGTTGAGCTAAAGTTTTCTGTAAATCTGCCACTGCAGCTTGTAATGCATGCTTCTCCTGTTGCAAGCGCTGAATTTGCTGCATGTTGTCTTGATCATTCTCTTTATGCTGACTTATCAACTGGAAAATACAAAATATGTCACACATTAATATCGAGGTTTTCCGCGAAAAAATATTTTTTATTTCTGCTAACCGACAAGTAAAAGTAATGTATGTTAGGAATAATTATATTAATGTAATAGTTATTTTTCAATTGAAATTCTGTAAATATTTTTGATACCGAGGCCTCAGAAAGTGAGAATGCAATCTAAATTCCACCGAGATCAGACTGACCTTTTCAGAGCTACGAAACTGCCCTTCTAAATCTCTACATTTTTCTTCTACATTACTCAACTCCTGCCTTAATTGCTGAATTCGCTCGTTCAGTGCCAAATTCGATTTCTTTGATTCGTTCAAAGATTGTCTGAATTAAAAAAAATATTTGATTAATAACGGTGCTAAATAATTGTAACATGGACTCATTTCATCAATGCTGAAAGAAACGTACTTTGCACTCGTGCATCTTTCTTGATAAACTCGACGCTCGTTCTCACTGTTTGCTAAAGTTTTCTGCAAATGTTGGATCTTTTCCTGTAAACTCCAACCAGAAGTGTTACTTTCTGTTAACGATTTGTTCAAACTCTGCAATCTATCCTTCAATTCGCTTTCATCTTCTGCTGATCTTTCCAGAGAAAGATTAAGCCTATCGATAGCAAGTTGCAGTGACGCATTTTTTTCTTCCAGTTCCACAACATGCTTGGAAAGATTCTCACAGCGGGCTTGCAAGACCTAAGTAATGATAAAAAAAAATGAAAAATAAAAACAATTTCTAAATTTGTTTAATTGCAAGTTATATATTAAACGCTCATTTATATGGTGTGGAAGAATACACAAAGTGTAAACATTTTTTATGCAAAAACTCAGATTTATGAGTATGAAACGTTTCCATAGTATATTATCACCCTCTTTGAACTTATATTTAATTGCAAACCTGATTCTCCGTATCTTTATCTGTCATATTCATTTGAATTCGTTGGAGATCTGCCTCCAATGCTCTTTTGGATTGATCACCTGAAGATGCTCTATTTTCAAGTTGAGACAGGGTATCCTGTAATTTTGCATTGATCTGTTCCAGGTCAGTTTCACTATGAACTAGTTTCTTTATTTTATCCTGCGATAAAAATGAAAACAATTGCAATATATATGAAACAAAATACTTTCATTCAATACAACACGTACCACTAGACACTACTTACTAAATATTGAGAATTATCGGTTTCCAACTGCTTCACACGATGATCATAATTAGTGATGATTTCTGAATTTATTTTTATTTCTTTCTGCAAACGGGAAATGGTTTCTTGTTGTATTACTGAGTTTTGCTGAGCATGAGACAGTTGTGATGCCACACTCTGATTAGCTAGAATTTGTACCAAAATTTTATTAGTGATAAAACACTTTACAAGGAGCACTGCATTTCCTCAAAAAATAAATTCATTATTTGGATACCTTGTTGAGTGGCTCCTAATGAGTTTTGAATGTGGTTCAGCTTTTCTTGCACTTGGTCACGTTCAGATTGAATGTCTGTCACAGTTTCTTTGAGATTATGAACTTGAGCTAAGGCTTCATCCTATTAAGTATATTTGCAATGTTGTTGTACCGAATTTGAAAATAACATTATTCCAGGAAACAATGAAGTAATGGCCAATGCTAGATTCTGATAGCCAGTCAGAATCTAAATGTAATTTAACTAAAAACTCCAGGGAAAACGTATTTGTATATTTTGAATGCATGGGCCTCAACTCAACTTATAAAAATGGCCAATAAACGTTTACACAATCGTCATCTATTCTATGTGCAATCGTCATAATATATTTTATGAGATGGGTCAATTTCGTTTTAATAAATAAATTTGAAATAACATACCTTCTCCTTTTCTAAAACAAGCAATTGCTGCATGACATCACGTAGAGCACCACGAACTATTTCAGGATCCACTTCAGCAGCACTCTGAACACGCTCTAAGTATGGCTGCCTACTATGATCGGCTGCTGGAGCTCCATCAATGCCTATTTCAGTAGCAAAAGATATTTTACATAATGAATTTTTCGTAATATGTGACAAATGTACTATCTTTTCCAAAAATGTTGGTGTCAAAATTCCCCTGCTTCTTATCGTTCGAAAATCACACAAATTCCTTTGCATAAGGAATTCCCTAAGGGCTTCTCAAAAATGTTAGATTCTATTAACTGTGAAAGTCAAAGTTATTATATTGGATATTTTGATGGATTCGATGATTCACAAGCTGTTGAACTCAAAGTCATTACCACGAACAGGTGAGCGCCTTCGTTTTACGGGACTTAAAAATCCTGCTGGACTACTGACTCCATCCGTCCGAAGACCAACATAACGCCTTAAAGCCGAATAAATTGTGGTTAATTTATGCTCAACTTCGCTTTTGGCTCCTATATGCAAATAAGTGAAATGTGATAACGTTCAATTAAAATTTACAAAAACAATCTTACAATAAAAAAAGACAACCTCAACATACCTTCCAGCTTATAAAGATGAGATTCTAATGCTCCTACTTTCCCCTGAGCTGCACTCAATTGTAATTTTAATTCCTCTGATTGGGAGGAATTGTTATTCAGCATATTTTCTAAGCTTCTCCGATGAGCGTCCAGTTGACGTTCCTTTTCTTGACTTTCTTGCAAAGCCAAATTAAGATCACGCTCTTTTAAGGTGTGAACATCTTCAGATTCAGAAAATCTCCGTTGAAAATTTGCTAAATCTTTTCGCAAAGCTTCCCGAGATGCCTCTGATTCAGCGAGCTAGTTTAGAAAATGTTTCTTCATACACAAACGTACGAACAATACAAATTAAAATATCCACTAAACAAATGTCATGCGAGCATACCTGTTGTTTTAGCACTACTAATTCTCGTCGATTATTTTCATCCTTTTCCTCTTCTCGAGAAACTCTACCCAGGAGTTCTTGGGACTCTTGGCTCTTCTTTTGTATGGTTTCCTCCAAGGTTTTTATTTCCTTACGAAGATTCTGAACCTCTTTACGTGAATCCAATCGCGATTTCTCCACGTCTTGTAAAGTTTGGCGCAATTGCACAATTTCGTTCGAGGAAGATAAATTGGATGATTCAAAGGCTGTACGGAAAAAATTCATAATTTTCAAAGATTTTTGAATGTAAATAGTTTCAAACACAGCCAATATGTTTTCAATTGATATAACAGAAGTACTTACCCGATATATTCCTCAAACACTCATCTAAATGTTGTTTTAACTCCCCTTTCTCACTTTCTAAACGTTTTAGTCGGCCACAAAGTTCCTCGCTTGTATTTTGTGATGCCAGTTTTTCGTGCTTTTCATCAATCAATTGTCGTTTAAGATCCGTTATCTCACTTTTTAAAGATTCAGATGTTTCTTTGGCTAATCAGGAAGGAAATTATTAAACTGCTGCAAATAACAACATTTGCTGACTATAAGCATGGCCAAAGAAATTTAATTAAAAAAATGTTACCCTCATTAAGTGTTCGCAAAGTGTCTGATAATTCTTTGCGCAAACCTTTCCGTCCTTCATCGGTCATTTGTAGTTGGCCTTTAATATTGTTCAGTTCTTGTTGAGCAACATCTTTTTGATGTTGAGCCTCCTGAACTTGATTTCTCAAATCTTTTAAAGCCTTTTCTTGAGTAACACTGTAGTACATAAAGCACATTCATCAATCGTTGTCTTTCCTGAAAATTAGCTATGCAAGGTTGCTCGGTTAAATTTTACCTTAAATCTTCCATTTGAGTGCGTAAGTTTCGAACTTGAAATTGCAAATCCCCAATGGTTGTCTGATCTTGCTCAGTGCGGGAAGTTGAATCCCTTTTCTCCTTATCTATATTCATTTGTAAATTCTGAATTTCCTTTTGGAATGTTTGTATTTGTTCTTGTAACTTGTTCTTTTCTTTTCGAAATGTATTTGTGACCTAATTTTGCACAAAGCATCCACAAGCATCTTGTATTATCATCATGAAGCTAAAATTAGTATAAATCACAATGGATTTAGTTTAAACTACCTTTTCCTTTTCTTTCTCAGTAGCAGCTAATTTCTCCTGAAGTTCCCTCTGTACATTTTCCAACTGCCGGCGAACATTTTCTAATTTTCCACCTTGCTTTGCAGATTCTTCAAGCTTCTCTGATATTATGCGCTGCACAGCGTCTTGATGAGATGATTCCAATCTCTGCTTGACTGTCTCCTAAATCAACACAAATAAATGAAATTATGAATTGCAACATGATAACCAAACCTCTCGCAATTTCCTCCAAACTGTAAACAAATCAGTCCCGCAGTGATATTATTGTATATTTTGGTCATGCCTTTTCACGGATCAGTCTTTCAATTTCTTCTTTATGTTGGTTTCGATTTTGTTCCAGCTTGCTCACAAAATCTCTGTCAGCAGTAGCCAAGCGATTTTCATACATATTTTTCATCTTCTCCTTATCAATTATATCTGACTGAAGATCCTTCTGTAACTGGCTAACTTGTGCTGCAAAAAATTAAAATCAAAATTAAATTTGTTGACCAAAGCTAAGTCAAATTCTACATCAAATTCAACAAGAATTGGTCACTAAAATAAAAAAATGCAATAAGAATACCAAAATTGATGAGGGAACAGCCTTTGCATAACTCTCAATTTACCCTGTAACAATTGTTTCTTTTCATTTAATTCATCCTTTTCTTTCTCCAATTGCTCTTTGCGAGCATCCAAGGTAGTGGCTGCTTGTTGCGCCTCGTACAAAGCCATTTCTAAAGTGCTCTTGTCGGCTTTTAAAGCAGACATGCTTTCCGCCAATAAACGAATTTCTCGATCAGCTGCTTCCAAACGAACTATTAAATCGGCTCTTTCTTTTGAAAGGCGTTCCTTTTCTCGTCCAGCTGCATCAATGGACTCTCCTTTTCGTTCAGCTTCCCTGATCAGCTGAGAAACTTGCTCAGCCAAGCTTGTCTTTTTCCGAGATTCCTAACCAAAGAATAATATTAATAATTGATCATTTATTTTTTGAATTATTTGCAATAATATATGATATAAAAAAGAAAATGCTAAAGTTAGCAAATTCTTCGTTTTTTAAAGATGTTCATGCCAATTAAATTATATACAAAATAATGCACGCAATTAGATTAACAGAATTACTTAAACATTATAGGATTTCATGATTTCGGTTAAAGGGTTTAGCACTGCCATAATGCATGAATGATGACACAGTTATTTTTGTATAGTATGAATATAGAAGCAGAACTGCTACCCAAGCTGGGTGAAGTGATGGCTAATTAAAAAAAAACGATTAAATTCAAAGCTAGCCAGCATATGAACATAATGTAAAATTTAAAAAAAAATGATTAAACCGACCAAAAGGATTTGCAATATTTCTGATGATGAATGGTTTGAATATGATCGCGATAAAATTTGATGAGAAAACTGATTAGTTTACCAAGGCTAACTGACTGCTCAATTCTCGCTTTTCTCTTGCGTGGCGATCACAATCGTTTTGAAGTGCTAACTGAGTATGTTCCAATGTGGCCAAGGATTCTTGTAAACAAGTTTTATCTTCGATAGTTGCCAACTTCTCTTGTTCCAACCGTAACACCTCTTCCCGGAGACCAGATTTTTCCTGTTCCAGCTCAGCGACTTCAGCTGCCAAATTTACCTTGTCTTCAGCCAACTAATATTGAATTGAAACAAAATTTGCACTTAAGCTATGATTTTCATTAAAATTTCCAATAATATTTTACGATTTACTTTTTTTGCATAAACTGTCAATTCCGCTCGTTCAATTCCTTGAACTTCGCTTTCACCATGCATTTTGGCTAGCACATCCCTCAAGTTTGATTCAGCTGCTCTTAATTTAGCAGCTTCAATATCCAAAATGCGGCAACGCTTTTCACTTTGCTTCAATGACTCCTCTACAAAAATACATAATATTTATTTTAAAGGAACGCAAAAAAAAAGATTTAAGAATATATCAAGACACACTTTGTCAAAAATAGTATAACTCACCCAAAACGGACTTTTCCTGATGCAGCACATCTCTGGCTAAAGTTATTTTGGAAAAGGATTCTTTGGTATGAATCAACTCCTCTTTAACCTTTGTTAACCTTATTTCCAAAGTTGTAATTGTTTTTTGACTGAAACGGATTATTCTCATTTTAGTAAACTAAGCTTTATAGTTAAAAATATTACCTACATTTCTGTAGAACATTTTAAATGTAATATAAAAGTTTGCATATACCTAATTTCGATCTCTTTCTTTTGCCTTTCTTTTTCCAAATGTAAGTTCTCCTTTTCCTCGTCTAAACCTTCACGATTTTTCTGCATATCCAAAAGCTGTCTTTGATAATTGTCGTTTTCTGAATTTAATTCTTCAACTTGAGACGACAACGATTGCTGAACACGTTCTAGCTGCTCTTTTTCATTACATAATGTGTCAACTTTGAGTTTCATTCTCTCCGCATCCCTAATAAACTCAAATTTTTCCCTGCGACTATAAAACAAAAAGTAATTTTTTTTAATAAATCTGATTTTCACAAAAAATAATGTTGCTTGAAAAATAAATGTTAGGTGTTCTAACCATACCTGGCCTCAAGCTGAGCTTTCAACTGCTTAATTTGTTGTTCCATTTGTTTTCCATGTTCAATGCAATCATCATATTGTTTCCTTGTAGCAGTCAATTGATCACGAGATGTTGTCAATTTTGAAGCAAGTTCCTAATGAAATCATAAGCAATCAGCTTTCCATTTCATATTTTTTTATAACCAGTTTAATGTAAATGCTGCTAACCTCAACTTCAACTTGGCGCTTATTAAGGGCGCTTTGAATTGCAGAAATTGTTGAACTGAAGGCCCCTGTCCCTTTAGTACCACTATCGTAAAAAGAATGGCTGATTAAATTCAACAACATTGAAAGTTTTCACGCATTCATTATTATTTGGAAAACTGATTGAAAGTATTGTAAAAAACATAAATTGATAATTACATTAAATTCATGTTGCAAAACTAAATTAACATTAAAATACCTAAAGGAAATTATGGAATAAAAAAATATTTGAGGTGATAGAAAATGCTTCAAAAGTCAACTTGCCTGACATTTCCACTAAATCGGTCCGCATTAAAGCTCTGTGATCCCTCTCCATCACCTTCATCACGCTCTCGCTCAGACCCCCATATTTCATTGGTTATAATTTTAAGGGTATTTTGCAATGAATAATTTTCCTCTTTCAATGAAGATATCAGAGACGTATGTTTTTCAGATGAATCTTTTCTCGAGTCCTATATGCAAAAATGAAATAAAAATACATCTAGATTGAGGTGAACAAGGTAGACAGCTGGTTAGTAGAGTTGGTTAGTTAACCTATGGCTTTATTTAAAAAATTAAAATCCGATCTTTTCATTCTTACAGATTAAAAAAACTGGTATCAGTGTAAAAAAGAATTTTACTATAGAAATTATTTTTATAAAAATACATGTACAATAATCTGAAGACGATGGACACAGTTGACTAGTTTCAATAATAACCAAGTAAAAATGTTGCTTTCTTTATTTCTTTTAACTAATGCTAAAACATCATATAATAGACTTCATCTGGGGCCCCAAATTACATAATGAAATTCAATACGCTACATCTGCGCACGAGTTTTTGTGATAAAAATAACAGGAAATCAATTTGGGTTCGAAAATTAGATTCTCACGGCATAATGTTTATTTTTTTTTCATGTAACTGCTTGGGAGAAAACTGTAAAAAAAGCGCAATTGAAGTCTTCATTGAGACAGTATTTCTCTGCCTGAAAGATAATCAAGCCTACTCTACTTTGAAAATAATATCTGTAAGTTTTTAAAAAATCTGTTGAACAGAAAAAAACCATTTAATTTAACACTAACCATTTCTCGAAGGCTTTGTGTCAATGAATTAATACTTCTTTCCTTCTCATCTAATCTGTATTTCAACTGTTCGTTTTGATTTTTCATATCTTCAATACGCGACATAAGTTCAGATCTTTCAGCAATGGCTTCAGCTTGTGCTTTACCAAGTTCTTGAATACGGTGCCATAATTCAGAAGGGGTCATCGAAGAGGTAGTACCAGTAGAAACTCCCAGATCTACTGGTACTGTCCAGTTGTCCTTTAAATGAAAATCATTTTATAATCGTAACAATTATAATTACTAAATTAGGATAAATTTTCATCATCATCCTAAAATAATATTTTTTTTTTAAATTACATGTACTATGCAATATTAACAATATTACAGAGCAAAATACAGTATATAGAACAGTAGATTTACAGATAGGTCTTATTCAACAATATCAAAAACAATTCTTACATGCTGTGCAGGAAAGTTAAAGGTTGTTGGCTGAACATTTGTGCAAGCAACTTTTAAATCATTTGCCACTCTGGATAAATCTGATCGCAACTTCAATAAATCTTTTTCTGTAGACGTTTTCATATCGCCAAACTCTCGTCGAAAACGCACTGCATCACGCCAAAGGTTCAGCAAGCGATTGTGCTCAGACATAAAATAATTATTGAAATTCTGCAATTAAAAATCTTTCATGTTATTTCATTAGAGTAAATGATTTTCTTCCGCATAGCCACATGACACAAAAAAATCTTCAACATAACATGTTATACAACTGTACATGGTATTAGCACGGTGCCGCGGAAGATTAATTAATATTAATTTTACCACCTGGCATGCGTGTAATTCATTATTATTGATTACCTTTTCCTCTTCGTGCCATTCTGACTCCTTAAATTCCAACTCCTGTCTCATTTGCTGCCAATCTTGGGTGAGTGTTTGTACATCAGAAGCGAGTGATTGATTAGCCTGAGTGGCTGCATCTAGTTGCTCTCGTAATAATGAATTAACCTGAATTAAGTTGGCGCATCTGCATTTTCACGAGAGAGAAAAAAACAGAATAAAGGTTTTATTGCAGAATCTATCCAAAAAAAGATATGTTTATAACTTATGAATATCACAGTGTATTTAGCATGTTTTTATTAATTTATATGAACAGTTCCGAGAAAATTAAAGATATAAAAGTTAAAAATTATTAATATCATTTACCTATTTTGTTCATGTTCAAGCTTAATTAAAGCAGATTCTAGATCACTTAATTGTCCATCTACAGATGAGGCTAATCGAGTTTCAAATTCATCCAACCGACCTGTCAAGCTTTCCGTCTAACATTGGTAAAATAAAGTATCAGCTTGATAGAAACCCCCACAACAAAGCATAGCCTACATGAGCGCGAGAAAAATGAGAGGAAAACTTTCATTTTTATCTTACTTTTCTATGAGATTCATCAATTTCTCGATGTCGTGTAATAACGGCGTTTTCCAGATCATCACATTTTTGCTTGTATTGTATTACCTATGATATAAAGAGCGCTACTAAATTCTGTTTCGGGTAATGCTTTTTCGCATAATTTTTTGCACCAACCCCCTTAATTTAATTTGTCACATATTCAATAGAGTCAATCGGAGTTTGTTATAATACTGCCTTCAAAATGTAGACACGCAGAGCAATTATGCGGCAAAGACACGCCACACCCCCAAAAAAGCTTTCATCTCACCGGCCATCAGATTTTCCATCAATTTCCTCATGTTTGACAGGTAATTTCAGAAAATACACCAAAATCCCTGTCAAACGTTTTCCATGCCGTTAATCATTTGATGTGTGCAGGTTTAATTTGTCACGCATATTTCAGAAGAAATTTGCATCCTGCCTTCTGGAGCAATTTATAAACGCTTCTTTGTTATCTTCAATTTTTCACGGTAATCGTTAAACAAATGCAAAATCGTGCAGGGGAAATTTCAAACCCCATACGAATCACTCCCAACTTTGAAATAATTGCAAATAATGAGAAATTATTCAGAAAAGTTCAGATTTTATAGATAGACGTATGAGGATTATTCTACGGTAAAATTCATACCCATAAAATTTCGACTTTTACAACAACAACAAAAATTTACTTTCCATTTTTAAGTTAAATTTCCTTTTCCCAATTAAGTATAATTCACAGAATATTTTGTAAACAACATGAAAGTGTAATCACATTAAATGTGATTTTTTTTTAAAAAAAAAAGCAGCACTTACTTTTGACTGAAGCCTTTGAACCAGGTTTGCCTGTTGTTTTTGCCCGTCTTGATATGCTTGTAATTTCTTTTGAAAATTTGAATGCTCTTCCTCGAGTCGATGCCTCAGATCCATATTTTGATTGAGCAAGGTTTTTACAGTGGCCTCCTCGTTGATATCCTCAATTCCGCCATGTTGTCTTAAAAGTTGGTCCAACTAAACAAATGCAGCATTGAAGAATATTAGCTAAACATACAATATAACGCCAAATTAAATGTTTTTCAATTCTAAAGCTCACCCTCTCACTGAGCGCATTATATCTTATGAGGATTTCTTCTCGTTCGGCTCTGGTGGCAGCCAATAAGTCTTCAACGCGATCCAACTCTCGTTGGAGGGTACGGTTTTCATCCTGATATATTAACACGTACTTATTTAGATGCATTAGGAAAATTAAAAACTAAATTCATTTGAAATTTATGGAAACATTTTTAAATCATAATCAACTGGTTGATATCAGAAATTATATACAGTATTAAACAAATTAATTATGTGACAATAAAATAAATGTAATTATTGCAAACAGAATTGAAGTTTTAAAAAATATAGTCTGCGGCTATGTTTTAGATAAAATGAATATAAAAATTCCCATGTGGCCTTATGATTAATTTCGATAACATGACACGTTTTAAATGTTATGGTATTTATTATAAATGTATAATTACGGTATCTAACAGGAGCTATGACAAGATAAATTTGGCCAACCTTGAGGGTAAATAGATTTTTTTTAGAAGCCCCAACTTCAGTGAGATCCTCCGTGGATAAATGTTTGGTAACAATCTGTCGTATCTGAGCAGATACGCTGCTGTTGGTGGCTGGCGTCGTAATCTGTTCAGCATCTTCACCTTTTACTGTCTCTTCAAGGCGCTAAACAAATGAATATTCTGTTGTCATACTTCCACATCTGGTTACCGTTAACAAATATTAATTACACCCACTGCATACGCTTATGTATGCGAGCACAACCATGATTTTAGCTATATGTCGTGGGAATTGCTATCAGTTACCTCAATAATGAGCTTCAAAATATCCTGCCCTTGAGCCATTCACTAAGCCAAGTAAACATTTTGCATGCGCACATATTCTTTGATAAAAATACTTAGCAAGTTCTGCGTGTTTAAAAGGAACAGGAAATTACTCCCCAAGACCACAGTGTGCCAAGACCTTGAATGACTCAAACGCGCATTTAAGTTTTATTATTATTTTGAGTAGTACGTACTGTACGATGGACAAAGATTAAAAAAAAAATGGGTGAGTCATACAAAATATTATTAATAATAAATAATAATAAACAAAAAAAATGAATAATAAACTCAATGATTTCGCATAACAATTAGTTTGATTATGAAAAAAAAAATCTGCTCACATAATGTACAGTACATGTATTTTGTTAGCGATGAACGGAAGCATATACTAGTATAACTACCGTGTAAGCTAGGTAGTAGTTATATTATCACCATTTTTGATAAATTAGCTGACAGGGCAATTGCGACAAGATATTATATTAATAAAAATTAGATATATGGATATATGAATGAATCCTTTTACAAAAAAAATCCAGAATTCAAAATACATATAAGTGTTAAATACATCGTTCATGGGATGATTCGAATTTCATGAGCCCAAAACATATGAACGACTCTTAATCATTATCTGTGAGGCATCTCATGAAGTCCGCAATCATTGAGTAAAACAGTACTCAAGTCGCAAACATGAAAAACAACAAGGAAATTTGGCTACAAAACATAATTACATTTTTCTTATTAAAGAGAAAATTTCGTTCCCTGAATTTCTTCAAATGGGATAAAGTTATTGACCCATTAGTTGAGGAAATTGCCAGATAATACAGCATCAAAAACTTACCAAATCTAATAAATTTCCTGAATTTCCGACTACCGGCATTGAATGTTGCATCGGTAACTGTGACGTTTTTGGAGTGATGCTTTCTTTTGACTCAACAAGTTGCAGCAAATCGTCGGACAATTTAATTTTAGGCAAGGACATTTTTACAGTCTCGTCCGCTTGTTGACCAGTCTCCAAGCTGAGCAGATCGACCAAACTGCCTTGATGAGTCTTCAGATGTGCCTCCGACAAAGGGTCTAATAAGAGCAAACAATCGGCTTCTGTTTGCAATCCAGTATCAGAACCCTCAGCAGCTTTTTGGTCTATAGCTAACTTGTTGTCCATTTTAGGAATCTCGTCCTGGTCTTCTTCAAATTCTTCCACGTAACTCCCGCTGTCAGCAATGGACACTTCGCCTTCAATTAGTTCACAAATAACTTCACTTTTTGAAGCAACTTCATAATTTTCAGAGGAGTATTCACTGTCTCCTGGGATGCTTTCGCCTTGGACAACGTCTTGATCTTTGACATCACTGGCTCCCGAGATATCTTCGTTGTCTTCACTGTCGCCAGTCTTTGCTAATGGTTTATCATGTGGCAGTGCCATTTTCTCTTCGTTAATAACTCTTCCATCACTTTCTGAATGTGGATCAAAGCTAACGAGTTGTTGACTGCCAACGTCTTGAACGTCAGCATCTTCTGGTTCAGCCCTTTCAAGTTGGTCGCCATCGACGTTACCAGTGTCTTTGACCGTATCTAATCTTACGAGGTTCTCAGCAATATCACCACCTTCTGGAGTTGACTTTGCTCGCTTGGATGGTAGTTTTGGTCCAGTTTTATGAGTTTCTTCTAATGCCTCCCCTGGATCCTGGATGATGGACTGCTGTTCTGCCATTGCCAAACCTTGTCCAAATGACATTTTTCTCTCAGAATGCTTGGTCTTCTCACTTTGTTCTATTGGATTTACTTGTAAGTCACCAAGTTCCTGTCGGGAGGAAGATTCTTTATCTTCGCTTGAAGCTACATCCAATGAAAAATCTCCCAACAAATCACCAACCGAAGATTCTTCAGGTACTTCTGCTGCAATATCTTCACTTTCAAGATTACTTTCTGCAGGATTGATTCGTTTGACACCTTCAACGTCTTTCCTCGGCTGCTCCATTCCGTTGATGTCTTTTGGTATCTCTGGCTCGACAGCCAAAGAACTTTGCAGCAGAGGATTTCCAAGTTCAGATTTCTTTGGAAGTTCTTTGGCCAGAGTCGATTTCAGCTTGAGTTTCCTTTTCTCGGATTTTATCTTGGCCTTTTTAGAGTTTCTCCTATTTGGTAAACTGGCTCCGCTAATCTGAACAGCTCTGGGTTCATCGCCGTTTCTCCAATCCGATTTTGTTGCAAAGCCAGACGTTTCTGGTTCCGCGTGTTTGATCACACCTTTTGATTGGCTGATGTTGTGTGCCAGTACAGCGTCAGCTGTGTGGGGTTCGGTACCCTTTAAATTTGAATTTTTAGAGTCCATTGTAGCTATTCAACTATATGGGAAATGTAATCTTGACCGTTTTTCCCCAAATACGATTAGTCTTTACGGCCCTAAAAGCTGATTTGCAAGCAGATCTTCAGCAGTTACCCAATCACTAAGCGACAATGTTTGCACTAGATATGATTACATGGACTAAGCAAACTTTCGCCACTGACAATACAGCATTTGATGGATAGAAATAGCTACCTCACCTAAACCATCTGTCTTGTGAGCATGCAATGCGTGAACAAAACGTCAGACTTTCAAATAAATGAAAAAAAAAGTGAGGCGTAATTTGCGCGACGGACAGTAAATGCTAAAAATTGGGGCAAACTGCCACCTTCCAACTGTGAAAAATCAGCAACAATGCTGCAGTTCCTCACTCGTGTAATTAAAACGCGCTCATGGGGCTTTCATATTCCAGCAACTTTTTGGCAAACTTCCGCATCGGTAATTCGGATCGATAAAATAAACAAAACAGATTATGTGCAGTTGGGATGTAGCTTTGTCTGGGCTACTTAACAATGCCCACAGTGCAGCCCTGCCACAGTGACATGGGGGAACTAGCTGCCCAACCACTACAGCAGGGATAACATTTTTTGCCGGAATAGTGAAATGAATAATGGCATATGTATCCACTTTTATATCTCAAAAACACTAATATTAACACAAAACATTCTAAAGGTTGTTAGCAATTTTAGAGCTCACTCAAGATTGAAATTATTTAAAGCATTACCCTCCAAAATTTAAATGTTTTTATTTTTTTTGCAACCGATTTGCTTTAAATAACAGTATTACTCATTGGTAATGTGATTTTATCAAATACAACGATAATAACCATCATGGAGTCATAACATTATTACCAGTGGAAAAACTAAGGTTATTTCCCATAAACTTGTTATAAAAATGAAAGAAAATCGCGTGTCTACAAAAAACTGACTTCCGCAAATTTGATTAACAAATCGATTGTGTCATAAGTTTCTTGTTTAATACAATATGTTCCCTCAATATAAAACGCTAGGGCGTCTTTGTGATAAATTCCCTGCCAAAAAGTACAATGTGTTCTTCACGGTTCGTTAAATTCTCACCCATAGGCTTTAATAAATTAACAACCAATGGCAACAGACAACAAAGTGCCGACAACATATGAGGTGCAGTAGATCCATAGAATGGGATTAATGCTTATAACAAAAAACTTTGTTTAATAAGCAACATACAGTATAAAATGGTTCATTTTTAATATTCCAGTAAGTCTTTCCTGATACAAAACATGGACTCAGTTAACCTAATTTTTTTTGGTTCTACAGTTAAATTTGTAACATTTATTATGTAACATATTGCATGCAAGTGTACAACAAATCGTATGAAATTATGTAAGGAATATTAAAGACTATCATAAACCTACATGCTGTATGCACATATATACAGTATATCCTGGGGCATCAAATGTAATGTATATTATATGGTTTCGCAGTTATCATATTTGCGTGGCTAAATGGCTTGCCCAAATCTATTCTTCTTGGTAACAAATACAGATTTACACGGCCTACTTATCAATCTATAAAATGGGCTTAGGCCTACAGCATGAAAACGTCATGTGCTGTAATTGTTTTATATACAAAATCCTCAACATATGAAACATGCACATTTATTTGATTGATTGGCAATGGTGTATGCGGCTTGTGGAAAAGATGCATATATGCAAGTACTAGTATTCTAATTCAAACAAGTATACATGTACATGCAGTATGTTGCATTCATTCTATAACTGATATAAAATTCGTTTTCACATACCAAACTAGGTAAATATTTGTCTATTGACTACTTTATTCGAAACAGTGAAATTCACAAGTTTAAACCTTTTCAGTGACAAAAAGGTGATAAATAAAAACTGCAATTAATACATCCCTTAAATTCATCAGTATATTTGCATGGGGTATGCAAACCAAATTCCTTCACGGAATAAAAGCGGAAAAACAACAACCAATAAACATTAATTTCTTGATACATGTAACGTATTTATCACCCGATTGAGCTTGATATAATTAAAAATAAAAGTTTGCAGTGCAAATAATCATGAATCGCTATAACGTTTTTTTTAAATTAAAATCGAGATATGAACGGCGTCAAACCTTACTTTCCCCAATCGATTTTTAATGAGTAAATAAAATTGTGCAATTTCTATGCAAACTGCAGTTTAGGGAAACAAATGATATTTAAAACAAGTCTAAAGCTTGATGGAATATCAATTACTAAATTGCATCGAAAATTAGCTAAACAAATTTGAGATTTAAAAGGATCCGACACTAGAATGTTACCAAAAATCACACAAAAGCAGTTCTGACTATAAATGAAATTGCAGATCGATTTGGTTTACTAGCTCGGAGTAGATCTACTCCAGTTTTTTCCGTACGTAATAAGTCGTCAAGTCTTTGGATTGAAGCGCTTAGCAAAAATTTCGTTTTGTTAACTCTTGTAGATCGAGCCATACAATAAACTAAGAACACGAAATTTCCCCGTTTCACTGCATTTTGCTTATCGATATGCGCTGAACAGAACTTCGATTTTTAGCTCTATTTTACTTGTTTTAATTATGTAAAAGTTTAACTTACCATGAATACTGTTTCCACTCGAGTTGTTATATCTTCAGTACTTTTATTCATTCCTCAAAATTTTATTTTTGCCGTTTTAATCTGCCGCCTTTTCCTCACAAGGTCACCCCACAAGTCTGTTTGTCAAAAAAGAAGCAGCGATATGAGCCAGGTAAACATTATTAACTCAACAGTCGTTCAAAGTTCAGAGCTTTATAGCACAGTATGTTTATAGTAATTAACACACAACAGCGAACAGTTATTAGAAGAATTGTATAATGCCAATCATGGCCAATTAATACTGTAATTTTTTTGTCAATAAAATTTTCATCCAATCACAACTGTTGGTGTGCGGACTCCCAGATAAAAAGACCAGTGAAATGGCGTCGAGCAGAGGAGAGAACGTTCACGTCCAAAGAGTAACACAGGTAAAGTAATCGATAGAGTCGGCAATATGGAGAAGCAGAAATCTGGTTTTATTAACATTTATTGTATAGATGAAAGTGTCTTCAAGCACAATTGACCACACTCACACAAAAACTCGTTTTATTGCAGTTGGATGCTAGTGACCTCGATCGGGAATTGCATTCATTACTCAAAGAACAAGTCATCAAGGCGTTTAAATATGTGAAGGTAGAGACTAGAAGGAAAGGAATAAAAGATAAAAATAAGCTATAAGAGCGAAGAATAAGTGTGCGAAATGAAAAATTGAAACTTACAGCTTGTTTACTTCCATGATCGCCTTGGAAGTTGAGTGCTTTCAGGAATTTTGGCGTCACGGCTTTGTGCTTTTGGTGAAAGCGCCGTGACCATCGAATGATGCAGGGTGTAACATAAATACATGTATATGGCGCCAATTTGTAAAAATTTAAATCCAGAAAACTAAAATAAATATGAAAAAAATTGAACACACGTTTTGCCATTACACTTTAGATATAATATAATCATTAGGATAGAAATCTTAATAAATCAAGTAAATTTATTTACAGCCTCGCTATTGGAGTGCAGTTGAACCAGAATTAGACGCACTCCTACGCTTAGTTGTACTTGGGGTAATTTCTATGGCATTCTATCATATATTGTATTGTATGGCAGGATAATTTGTAACAGATTTTATTATTACCTTAAATTTCAGTATTCAGCAATTAAATTCAATGCAACTGTTGGCCAACAATTACTAAACATCAAATACCGAGATGAGATGACTTTACTGCCTCCTACTAATAAAAAACTGTTGCTTTTTGTGGCGGCTATAGTTGGTTCACATTGGATGAAATCGAGAGAAGATCACATAACCTCGTGGCTTAGGCGCTGGCCTGCAATTCAAGATGCTGTACGAGACCATAATTTTTCAAATATCATTATCAATTTTTAATAAGTAATAACTTTTGGGATTTTTTTTAGGTTTCAAAAACACTTCAATGGTCTGAAATTACAGTTCATTCGGCCATAATTATTAATCTTTTATGGTTCCTGGTTGCTGGCAAATTTTCTTTGCCAATTGAAAGGGTTCTTAGTTTACGACAAATCGCAGCATCACCTCAATACATTCGGCAGGTAATCGCGCCATGTCTGTGCTTTTAAATTTTTATGAATTTTATAGGATTATAGGGAAGATTTATAACTAGTTTCGAAGAAATGAAAACAAATAGGTTGAAATTGTCTTATCCTCTATTTCTATAATAAAATTTATTTCGTTTTCATTATTACATAATCAGGTCAGCTTTGAATATTTAAATAGGGAACTTTTATGGCATGGCTTTGCAGTAAGTATTGTTTCATATTTTTATGCAGTGTTATTTTAAAATGGATTTGTCATCTTCATTGATATGAATTGAAATACTACGTAAAATATATTTATAGGAATTTTTGGCGTTTTTCGTTCCCCTGGTAAACCTCCGTAAATTCTTCAATACGATCTGCCGTTGGTTACCTATTGAACTTGACAATCCAACTTCGGAATCTCAGCGTGCTCCTGCTGATCTTTTAGAATGTGCCATATGTGAACAATCGCCCACGCTTCCTCATTGTATCGGGTGTCGTCATGTCTTCTGTTATTACTGCATCAAAGTGTGTAATGGCCTCATTCAAACTTTCTTTTCTTGGCTTTTGTCTCGTTTTAACACTTTTTTATATTTCAGAGCAATACTCTGGCAGATCCAAACTACCGATGTCCACAATGTGGTTTACAAATTCAGCTGTATTATCCAATTAAGCAATTGAAATTATAATATTTTCGTGTTTAGGGTAGTTATAATTAAACTCAGTGGACATGCAAAATCGCGTCATCATTTCAATATATATATATATATATATTAACACTCAAAAATTAAGAACTTCCTAGCATGGCTAGCAATAAGGATTTATATGGTATTTCATTACATTTCATGATACTACATCATGGGCATATTAAAACATGCCCAGATGATGACATTCATCTTACAATGTTAACTAATTTTTTGTTGAATTATTTTAGGAAAAAAAAATTGTCATACAATTATCATATTCAAATTCAGCCTTCATGAAACCTTAGGAAAATCCACACATTCCCTCAGATATTATTAATAAATGGAATTTGTATATACTGTATATTTTGCATGCGTACATTGTATGTATCTTTTATTTTGGGGTGAAGAAATAGTTTATATTTATACTGTTATGTTATTGCGATAATTGCATTTTGCAATACATTTATAAATAACCGTTTCAATTCTTTTCTATGAAGCGATCAGAAAATTTGTAATCAAACGCATTTCTGGAAATAAACAATGTTTGGTTTATTGCTTTAATAACAATTTCCTTCTAAGAAAAAAAAATCTCCAAAACGTTGTTTTGAAACAAAGGCTTCAGTAAATTGGAAAACTATATAAACACTTGCCCAACTGGAATTTATCCCCATAAAAATAGTTACGATTTCTATTAAAAATCATAGAATAACATAAATGTATAAAAAATCGTATAATTCAAGTTTTCTGGTAAACTTCATGAAATTCGATTGTAAAACTTGAACGATACTAAGTTCCTATATTATAGGTTTTTTTTGTATGATTATGATGTTGCAAGAAATTAAGATTTTAATTGATGTCAAAAAGTGTGTAAGCATATTAACGGATTACAACGACATCCAAAAGCATCAGAATTTGTGGGAAAAAGGGAAAAGGTAGAAAAAAAAATTATACATGTAGCTAGAAACTCGAGCTTAGTAGCCATAATGAGATTAGCTATCTTGAAAAAAATAATAAAAAAATTAGCGTTGGAAACTGCTCGAAGAGATGTGCGATAGTACAATTTTACTTCTCCATCTTACGTGTAAATCATCCCTACGTAAGACCGCTGGCAAATATTATTTTGTAAAAATGTATCCACCACTCATTAGCGCTCGTGTGCAGCTGTTTGCGAGTCACTGTTTACGATTTGCTAAATTAACGAATGAAGACAAATGAAAAAAAAAGCAAAAAAACAAGACTAACCTACAAAGTTTATTCAAACGGATTAGCTCTCCCATGTACAATACACAGCTTTAACATGATGGCAACATGCGTGAATGAGAACAAACAAGGAGATAACTACAGTAGAGAATTTTCAAATATACAGCCGTAAAAATATAAAACGATACGTTGCGTATCTAATTGAGATTAATAAATACGCAATTTTTAAGTTGGAGATCGATCTGCTTTTAAATATTCACAACATTTTTTAAACATTCATCAAAAGTAGACCTATTCAGCTCGAGCGTTTCATTTTGATCTTTTTTGTTGTTGTTTTCAGCCTGTTGATCTAACAGATTAAACTTCAGCCCGCTGACTTTTATTTTGTTATCAAATTGTGAATTATATTATTTTCTGCCGTGTTGTTTTGGAGACGTGAATAAATGATGAGCCCTTCGCAAAAATAAAGCTGTATTTCGAAAAGGCCATTCGGCTTTATTATTTTAGGCCTACCTCGCAATTGCATCCAGTTCTGGCATTTTGCAGAAAACAAAGATTTTTTCAACAGATATGTTTACACTTGGGAAGAGAATATAAGAGCATCTTAACGAAATCTTCCATCATCTGGAAAGAGAAAAGTAGAAATGAAGAATTATAGCCACGGCAGATAAATTGAAAAACAAGAGACCATTGCGTTTGATAGCTATAAAAGCAAACATTGCACAAATTCCTTTCTTGGCATCAGAAGATTAACTAACTTTACTGGAACTATACCCCGTCGAATTTTGACGACATTTTTTACAAATATGGCAGGACTAAATGTTGACACAAGAAATATATATTTTATACAAGATTAAAAGGAAGCAATTAATCCTATTTTTTTTTAATTTTTCACGTAATACGCTTGTTAACGTTATCATTACTCAAGAGTAAAAATCAAAAAAATCAACGAATTCAGATTCCTTCTTTTATTCTTCTTGTAAATAAATGTTCGAAAATGTCGAAAAAATTGTAAACCCTCTTTAATAAAGTTCCTTCTAAAGAACCTTTGGCCGCGAACATAGTAATAATTACGTTTAACACGCAGCATATACGCGCGTAAATGTACCACCTAAAAGTACTGATCTACAGGCTGTTTGCATAGACCAAAAAGCACAGACAGCATTTTATAAAAAAATAATAACATGATTTTGACTACATATTGTATTCCGAAACATTATTCAACAAATTTGATTATGTAGAAAAATGTACAACTAATTCAATTATACTGGTACTTTAGCATGTGATTTAGGCGACGCACACTTAGCTGGGTTGTTTAAACACCTATTATAAACATTTTGTCATCTTCTTTAAATTTTGTCGCTAAAATTTTCAGAAAAAAAGAGTGCAAATTTTTAAAAAAAGGAGAATGGCTTGGTTCAGCAATAACTTTATATAAGAAGGGCTTTCAACAATCCTCAAACTAGTTGATTCGACCTCAGATAAACGAATGTGCTGCATGCACACAATATTGCATCTAAAAAAAACATATCTCAACAGTTATGAGTTAATTATAAATTTTCACAAAGGATTAAGGAAGATTGCTAAAACAATGTCGGCAATCTAATTTTTGTCAATCTGCTTACATGTTCGCAATGACCGTCATGCCCCGCCTCCTATTGAAAAATTGATATGTTTCCAAAAATATACAGTACATGTCCGAGTGACAAATATCTCAATCTAGATCTGCCAAAAACCGTCGCAAAACGAAGATCGATATCCTCGGCCTAACACACTAATTTGAATATTCCTAAAATTCCACGCGAATAGAAATAATTTATTCATAAATTGCTGACGTGAAATGGGTTTCAAAATGAAGCATGAAAATGAAGCGGAAAATGGTATAGCAGCATGCTGCTATACTACATGACAGTACAGTACACTGGACATGTACAAGTATATACAGTATGATCTAATCAGACAATCGACATTTCGACCTAATTTAGTGGCATTGAACGCCGAGAGTTACAGGTTTGCCTCTTTTATGCGCATGCCTTATTAAAGCGGCTTCCAAACTGCATACCCAAAATGGAAAATTTTAAACATACAGTTCCCGATAAATTGATAACAAATTGTATCAAAACTTGCGTTATTTTTGGTTATAAATTTCAAAACTTTTACATTACAAGAAAACTTAAATGCGATTTAATTAGTTAGCTAGCCACTGAATGGCAGAAATGCTCACATACATGTATAAGCTTTAATTATTATTATTATTTTAATGTGGAAGATTATTACTTTAAGATATACATGTACAGTTTAAAGTGCTGGAAAAACGCATATTTTGACACAGTTTTTAGCTATGACATTTTTTATTTTGTCGGGAACTACAGTATCTGTGTAAAATTTTGGCATTGTGCCGGTGTGCAGCCGATGAACCCCAAATACCTGCATTACTAATTTACTAACATTTTTCACAAACAATTTGGTCATAATCTTCATCCGCTTCAAGTTGTTTTATTGTTAAAAAGATTTAAATTCTCCATTTTTAAAAAAAAAAAAAACATGGCAAAATTGAAAATCTGTATATTGTGATCTACAGGAATTAGTTTCACGAATCACGCCCAATTTGACTGTGCCTGTGGCATCAAAAGAAATTGGGTAGAGTTCGCAAATTCTTGACTTTCGAAATAAGCCGCCAGATGGTGGGGCGATCGGAGTCGAATAATAGGCGGGAATGTTTGAAAAGTGATGTAGAAATCAAGAGATATTTGGCTAAAGGCTGTGATTTTTACAGAAGAGAAATAATGCAAACTATTGCCTATAAAACTTCCCGAAAAACTTTTAAAATATGGTATGGGAAATTTTAACATTTCTGCAATGCTAGTGATTTACTCGCGTAATACAGTATAATAAATATCATTTGGACTATACATGTATAACTGGACCGTGGACGAAAAACATCTCATCCCATGCATCCTCAAAGGGTATAGAATAGTAGGATTTTTGACTCGAATAACTTTTGTTTTAATACCTTTCCAGTTGCGAAGGTGCGCGATTATGGAACGGTGTGTTACGAGGATGCTGCGGCGCTTCGGACGTCACGTTTGGCGAATCCGTCGAATCCGACGCGATCGATCTCGTCGAAATTTCGTTTGTTGAAGCCGTCAAACGCCGTCCGGTCAACTTCGTCGAACGTACGTTTTTGGTGTCCGAGCGTGATGCCACTCAATGTGTCCAAACGTTTTCCGGAACGGGTTGCGGAGCCGGAAGGTTTGCTGGGTTCCCTACGAATAAAGTTGGCGCCGCCTAGCGAGTCCAGCTGGCGATACTCAAGACCGTCGGAAGACGGGACATGGCGAAGCAGGTTGGCGCCACCTAGGGAGTCCAAGGCGCGCAATAAGTTAGCGCCCTCTGCCGACTCGAGATCCCGCAGGATGTTGGCGTTGCCTAAAGTGTCCAAGGAGCGCAAATAGTTGGCCCCACCCAGAGAATCCAGCGACCGAATGAAGTTAGCATCACCTGGTGAAATCATGATACCAAAATATTTTTATTTGTGGAATAAACAATTACGCGTAGCTTTAAAATCTTTGCATCATTCAAACATTTTTGTCTTTCGAATGAATTTCTCAACGTTTGTTAGTTTATAAAACTAAACAAACAAACAAGAAAAACAATTTTTTTTTAAACAGTAGACTACAGAAATCTACCACATGCTTGTTTATATTAAAATTAAACAAATGCAATTTGCCAGCTGTACATTAAAGCAATGCAAGTGTACAGTGTACAAGTACAGCAACAACTTTTTTTTTATAAACCTAAATATTAATATAGTAACGTCATGAATAAAATAAATAGGAGGAAAACGTAGATCAGGGAATATCGGAGACAAAAATGCCATCGGTGACATCGCAAAATAAACAATAGTAGTTAGCCAGAAAATAGTCAAAATTTTGTAACAAATCTCTGAGAAAAAAAAAACCATTGTGTTGAATGCAGTATGTACAATTTTTATCGATGCAAAGAAAGGTAAGTATGGATACACTAAAATTGAAACTGCGAGCCGTATCAAAAACATTTATTGTATAGTTGACACATGGCTTAAAAAAAGGTTTAAGAAAGATATGGTCTTTCGATCTAGTAGGTTGTTCGAAATTCTATTGCATTTTATTAAAAATATACTGGGAAATTTACAGTGTATTGGACTGGCTTCAAATTTATGTTGGTGGAGGTAAGGTCAAATTTTCTACGCAAACAATATCGGAATTCAGATAGAAGTTTTACGAACCTTACTTTGAAAGTCATGAAGTCATGTGTGGAAAACTGCAACGCTAATTGATTTTCAAACATTAATAACTTTGAATAAATTGTTTTAAACCAATTAGTATATCGATTTTGCCACGAGACTTTCACAACTGCCAATAAACGTTTCGTAAAGCTTCTGTCTGAGTATCCCTAATCTATGTTATGTAAAGTCTTACAAATTAAAAATTAACCCATATTTTGTCTAGAGAGAGTCTCGTGCAGTTAACCAGCAACATTTTTATTGATCTGCAGTTCACGGTTCTTATTGGTGGTGACCCAATTTACTGACCTAAGCTGTCCAAAGTCCTTCGTGGATACTGCGGTAAGGATCTCGTCGCTTTACTGGAACCAATGGTAAGTCCGGCCAAAGTGTCCAATCGGCGAACGGGCAACGGCTCTTGGTTTTCACTCTGAAATATTCATCAACATATCCGAGTGTTAGCTGATTGAATAAATTAGCGCCTAGTTATTAAGATAAATTTTTAAATGGTCACGACAAGTTATTGAATTTTAGCCGCGCTAAATGGCGCGTGGGCTTAAACGGAAGCAGTCTAAAGATAATACAAATGTTAATCGAGTTATATGCGTCACGAAATTATGGCTAATTATTGCATTATTAATTTTCAGCAAACCCAAAGCCAGCTCATTAATAATAAAACTTTATTGATGCGTATTATAAAGGTTGGTAGAAAGTTGACTGAAAAATATAAAAATCTATGAATGCGGGATAATTATGCATATACATTTACATGTAGTAAGCAGAAGAAAGCAAATAAAAAGGCAGATTTAAATGGATTTTTTTTTTTACAATTTGTTATTCAATGAAATGGAAAACAATACTTAAATAAAAATAAAATAAAAAATATTTTTCGAAATATGGTAACTGTCTCGTAAATCACACAAATTGCAACCCCTATTGAAACCCAGAACCGTTTATTCCACGCAATTGTTTATGTCCTTTATATCCATTCAATACATTTAAAAAAGTAAGTTTCTAGAGCGAACTCGCTATACTGTTATAAGCTCAATGATAAATGATTTTCGAACTATTCAAGCAAGCGCACGTTTGAAACTCGAGATGTACATTTCGATCATTGCTTAAACGACGTTTTATGTTGATATGGATAGCGGCACTCACTACATATAGAAGCAATTTCAAGTATTATTTGGATAAAATTGGAAATAGTTGCAATTTCACATGATTTTTCGAGCAATTTACTTTATTGTAAAACCACTTAGTCTAATAAACTTGAAAGAAACGAGAATAATGCCATAAACAGAAGCGTGTACAGAACCTTCACTATACTTGTATATATTTGAATTATTTTTTCTTTTGTCCATTTAGTGTTTTCCGAAACACTAAATAGATAAGTAAGAATAGCGTAAACGATATTTGGAATCAATTTTCCGTAAAATAAAAAAAAAATATTTGCGCCGAGTCAAAGTTGGAAGAAAAGAATATTTTAAAAAACTACAAAGAACAATCCTTAATTTCAATCGAAGGTGTACTGTGTATACGATATGGTCGGTGTTACCAATTATCAAAAATAAACTTTATTTAAATTTGATGAAGTTACATAGAATGAATAAACGCTTGTAATTTGAATACTCAATGACCAAGATAGAATTTTAACTACCGATAATAAAACAGTTTTCTGCACAATGCGCAATAAATTAAAGTACTTCATTCATAAAAAAAAAGCTGCAACTTCTGGGAAAATAATACAGACGTGCATGCACGTGTCCAAGAGAGACATCGTTTTGTACTCATTTGTGCCTAAAAAACCTGATCTGACATGTCTTACTTGGTCTTAACACTAAGTAAATGTCGTTTTTAGCGCAGGAGCTTTCTCTTACAATCCCAACTTATAATAGGCTTTTCGACCATTAATGGGCCCAAAAAGCTTTTAAACTTTATTAACGAGGGGACTCTTTCAGCTCTAGTGTTTTCAGCGACGCTGCAAATAGTTCAATTAGGATTAAGCGTTAAATCTGAGAAGATTGAAAACTTATCTTGTTTCAACCAAGAATTCATTTGTAATTCTAAACATTGATTTTTTCTCGGATTCGGTCGTCTTGGACGCAAAATGGTAATTGGTGAGTAAAAGAATTGGAATAGAAACCATTGCCATTTTGTTCATCTTTCCATTGAGAAAAGTTTATCGAAACTTCCCAAATGGAGAAAATAAATATTTAATTTACAATACATGTATGTAAAGTCTTAATCATATAGGCTAGTACTTTAAACGTCACCACACAGTACATCTATCGCCTTTAAAACTCGGCGCCAAATAATGTGCCTCCACATTATAGAAGACATTCATTGTCAACATAATACAATGAATATGCATGTGAATATTTTTGTAATGAGAAAAAAAACCATTGATAAACAGCTCGTTTTGATTTGGAAGTCAAAAGTAAAAAAATTATAATTTCTCATTGGTTCACTATACAATTGCAAGATTAACAGTGATACTTAACGAGAAAATTAAAAAGAATGATACAAATTAAATTAACATGCTGCATTGCATGAGTTCCAATGTATATGTATCGCAAAAATAAAAACGGACATATTTTTTTAAAGATACATAAAATATATTTGTACGATATACGAGCGTAAATGTATACTGTAGCTACACTATATCAACTTCAACTTAACAAGCGATGGACGTTGTTTGCACCCTTAGAAAAGACATCTTTGCATAAAACTTCAAAGATTACTTGAAACTGCAGTTAGCAGATTGCACGTACATCTACATTTACAGTACATTAGATATCAATAAAACCCGTATACGAGATAACTGCGTCAATGGAAGTGGGTAGATTTTCAAGAAGAATAATTGCCTCTGGGATCTGTTCTATCACCTCAAAACCATCGGAAATCTACCACAGAATGATATATTATCTTATTAAGACAAATCGCGTGTCTACCTTCGACGAAAACGAAAGAAAAGGAACGTGTGTCCGGCGTATTACTTGTCACATTCGTGTCTAAGTGTCATTACAATTGCATTAAGGATGAACGAGGTCGTGCTGCAATACATACCCCAAAATCAAAGTGTCTCGCATCCCTGCCATGTTTCAACTATAACTTAATAGGCACTGCAGTTGTAGGGCAACCGCTAAAGAGCTGCAGAAATAAGTATTTATGTGTCTATGTTCATGTTGAAAGTATGGATGATGGACCTTTATTTCAATTAATTTTAGCATCATCATCTGTAATCAACATTGGCACTGAAGCGGTGCTTAAAGAAAATTATCCAAAAGATGGATGCCAAAAGAACCCAAATGAACATCAAATTTCATAAATTTCTATAGGCAATCGTATATACATGTATAGCTGTTGGTTCGTGATAACATTAAATATATTTATGAAAAGATACAAAAAGTAGTTAAATAATTTGACCGGAATTTTTTAGATTAGTTTAGAGCATGCAATGTCTCTTAAATGCTTTGCATGAGGGCCCCGTTTTATAAGGCACACATTTTAAATGACCCCTGCCTTCCGCGTCATAAAATCCGTAGAGTCTATGGCGACACACAGTCTTAGGTTTAGTTTAGATACTGATTTATATTACTTAAGTGTAAGCTGTAGCTTGAATTAAGTTAACTTTTCCATTTGGAGGAAGTGCTACGATTTATATTTTTTAAAATTGGAATCCGTGTTCATTGGCTCATATACAGTAGTTTGCTTGTGGAGAAACTGCTGAAAAATACTGAGTATAGTACTATTTCAAATGTTAGAGTTAACAATTGTTAACGGGCATGAACTCATTCTGTATCGTGTTCCAATTGTTAGGCGAAAAGTTAATCATTTACAGTAATCAAATGGAGCGGTCGAGTGCACACATCAATTCTAATTGAAGCGTAAAATTTAAACTTTAAGAACAACACGGTTGTGCGCTTGAGGGCATTTCTAATTAAGCATTCCAAACAGACACTGAAATAAATTTAATTTTATTTAATTGATTGTCTGGACAACACAACAATGTCTGTATATATATATAATTAAGGAAGTCCATGATTATCAAATGAGTGCATTCCAAAGAATAGATTGTCATCGCTTTCTTCGTAACAAATTTCATTTCTCAAACGAATATGATGTATGCTTAGGATTTATGTAAAAACAGCTGCAAATTTTGCATAGAATTAAAGAAAACAAGCCATGTAGGATGTATTAAAGATCTATTAATGGATAATTTAATCATGCCGCAACATTCTACGCATACACGATATAATATTTTGGTTCTCATCTGAAAATTTCCCTACGAGACTGGTGATGAAAATATGATTTCGCCAGCCTATTTAATTAATCCGGCATATTAAAATGGTATTTATTAATATTTTGACAGTTAAATGCCGAAAAGATTAAACTGAATTAAGAACATGTCACGCGCGGGTAAATTAAGATAAATGAAGATATTTTGACAATCAAAACGTTGTCTCAATCACTCGCTATTCAATTTAATCTCCTGTTAAGTACGTGGGCTAATTTGGGTGAGCTTATACAAAACATCCGCATCGATGCAATCGTGTTTCAATTTACTAGTATCCCTATTTGTAAACAACCTACTCTTCGTTAAATATCAGATATATTCTTTTCTATAAAAGTTGCATAACGGCCATTAATATATAAACAGGCACTTTAGCTTAAAATAAAAAGCCTCTTCATGACGTATTTTGTTAAAAACCGCAGACTATTCTATCAAAAATTGAGAACCGTATTAAACCAAAATATTCCATAAAATACGAAAAAACACCGAATGAACGTTTTGGTCAACTCGAAAGCTCATATATACTGTAAATTTGGCCACCAGAGTATGAATTTTATGCAAATCAGACTTTTAACGAGTGTTGACAAACCATGAAAGCGTACATATGATTGTGAAGGTTTCCGTTTGTGCAAAACATCGTGATATTGTACACAAGCGAAAGTGCCTGAATCATCACCTGGGTAGGTTATGTGTCATCGCCACCTATACCCAGAAGTTTTTGAATTTTGCCCCACGAGGGGTACTACATGTATTGTCCCGAGGGCAATCACATTTTTTTCTAGTTATAGGCAATCACTGCTTGCAGGTAAGCATTGTCTGATTGCTAAACACCAGGGGCAGCTTTTGACGTTTTTCCTCAAAAAAAATAAATAAATAAAAAGTTTCCCTTTAACGGTCCGTAAAACCGCAAGCTCTGCAATAAAAAGAATGAGAAACTTATTAAAATAAAATAATCTATAAAATACGAAAATAAACGAATGGACGTTTTGGTCAACGCGGAAGCTCCTAGATACTTTAGATTTGACCATGCATCAAAGAAAGTCTTTTGATTTCAAAGAAATATAATTGCATCCAAATGGTCAATCTTCAACGCTTGTAGACAAACCATGGAAACGTACGTGATTGTATAGGTTTCCGGTTGTGTAAAACATCTTGATGTTGTCTACAAGATTAAATGCATGAATTTCATTTTTTTTTATTGTGTAAGTTTGAAAACATCTAACAATATAACGCGATTCCGATGGCTTGTTATATTTTTTCAGAAAAAAATACGCATACGGGCAGTAATTTCTAAAAAAATGTCTCATTCACATGCTTAAAACACTACTGATATATAGAATTGACAAACAGCATGTAAAAATGTCACTAAACGTTCCTCGTACATAATACACGTTGTAGAAAAACATTCAACAAGTTCACCATAGTTGGAGAAATAAAATTGTCATGTCTATAATTGAACTCCTACCTAACCTTTTTCGTTATTCGTGTATTTTCAAAACAATAACAAACAGATGGCGAGTTTGTCAAGAGGACGAGAAGTGGGTATTCTGTTTTGAAATTACAGTGGGCACTATAGAAATCACAAAATATTTAGGTACTGCGCATAAAAAACACGATCACAAAAATCTATATACGCATCCACAAGGGGATGCAATATAACCCAAATGTCTTAAACTAATATAATGTATTTCCCCGTACATATTAGTAAAAAGGTACAGGTATTATAAAGTGTAGAATATTGTCCAATTAAAAATATTAGAAGTGAATTTTCATTACAATGTGTTAGATCAATCGTTGTTCAGACAGAAGAATTATAACAACGGTTTTATAAGCTTCTGCCTGAATTCCTTTAATAATTTTAAGAAGATGACTACTGCACAGTTAGGACAAATTCCCCAAAAATTGATCAAAATTGGTGGAAGCAGGGCTTACTGATTATTACTAGAATAGACGTGATAGGGTCTTTTTATTGGAAATGACACAAAAATCAAGAAGAAATTCTTCTGTATCCCAACTTGGTAATAAAATTTAGTTAAACATCGACTACTTGAGCATTTGTGCAGCTTTTATAAAGTCTAACATACGGTGCATTAAATGATTCTTGTCATTTAAAGTATCACAAACCTTTAACGATTTCAAATTGTTTGCTTTAAAACCATTGTAGGTAGAGCTTATGCGTATTTGCTCAGAAACAGTCAGGGCTTGAGCAAATAGTTTTATTTTGCAAAGTATTTGATATTCGTTAATACTATAGCAACGTTTCTTCTGAGGCGTGTTTCGTATAAAAAACATCACTTACGTAAGTTTATGTGTCTGGTAATGACGGCAGGTATTTGCCAAGACTTTATATAGAGTAGCCCCAAAGCGATAACATAGTACTAAACGCTCTTTTCTTATTAATAATTCTATCATTAATGCAGTTCAGTCAATATTAGAGTGCGCTTTAAGGAAGCCGCGGCGCTGGCAATATGATAATATTATCATAGATTTTATCAACAAAATAACAGTATTAATGCGCTGACACATTTTCATTTTAATAAGCAATAAAAGTTTTCCACCATGCGGTTTGCCTAATTGATTGTTGCCATAGTTTTCACACGCAACTCACGCCCAGCATTTTGTGCAATAAAATCCGAGTTTCGTCGCTGCCTGTCAAAACACTAATTCTATCAATTGGATGAACAGAAGAGGAAAAATAGTTGAAGGCAATCTCGAGGGAGATTGAGGAAATATCATCCTCGATAAGATTATGCAAACATTCATCGATACACCAATGAGGAGAATGGTGTAAATATCGTAAATGACGGTCGCGGAGAAAATTTGGCACCAACTCATTAGCCCGCCCAATATAACGTACTGGTTCAGTTGAGAGAAGTAGTTCAACCGTATGAATGAAATATGTAAAGATGAAATAAAAGGCTTAAGGGAGTTTGGTATTCATTTTCAGGTAATCTGATTAGTCCTGAATAAGGATTATGACCGAGTAGGCTATACTGTATATGCACGCACTTAAAGAAGTTTGCCACATTCGCAATACTTTTAATTGGAATAAGTAATAAGTAATAAGCACATTAAGTAAAGTTTGAAAACACTTGCCCAGAACATACAGTATTTTAGTAAAGTTCCTGCCCGCAACCTGTTTGAAAATTAATGAAAAACACGGATTGTGAATTATGACCGGTATGTGAATTATGACCTCGTTCATATTTTCAAACGTGAAAGTTTGTTAGTTTAGAAGAGTTTCGATAAAATTGAAAAATACCTTCCAGCTCAATAGTCTTTGATAAAGTTAATCTTATTGTCACAGTTATTCAATTTGAATAAATAAATCCTCAAAGCCGAAGTCCCATCATCGTCTACAAAAGAAGAACATTGTAAAGCTAACTTATTCAACTGAGCAGCTTTTAGAAGTACTTTTCCATCTAATAGATTTTCTTTATCCTGTATACAATCGTGTAGCTGAAAAGTATCCTCTTGCATTAATATCTGCATTTTCAACTGAGCTGACAAATTGAACGTCACTTTCAAAGAAATTGTAGAAGCACATTGTATCGATCATCTTCTACACAATGGGAAAATTTTCTAATAAATATGCCGCATGTACTTTACCAGCTTCAAATTACAGCATTAACTGAATATCGCATTGCACGGGCTTCACTTATCAGCATTTCGCAAGACATTTTAAATATGATAATCACTGCTTCACGCGTGTATCTTGATATAAACGTACTACCTGTGTGCACATGTTGCAGTATATGCAGTTTCTATACATTTACTTTCCAGTTAGTCTCGTTCTAGTTCTCCAAGTAGCCTTTTATTCATATCATTTGTCAACAGTGGTATCTTTCCGAAATCCAACTCAATACCTCGCCCGAGGATGGATTATCTAGCGGGAAAGGATTCACATTCCCATAAATCAAATTCGTCCGTTGCTCGGTAACTTTCAGGAAATGTTTGCTCGATTGCATAATATCAACTTTTGTTTCTTAATTAGGTTTAATACGCAATTCGAGCGTTGCCGGGATGCGAATTAGACTAATTTCCACGAAGAAGAATGAGAGTGGGCTGATTATCGACTGCAGGCCAAATAATAATTAACACAAATTCTTTCAATTTTGTTATGGTGTCGACTGAGCAAGTTTCACGGGCTATTTGCATGGTAGTACACATGCACATGATCAATAAGTCTGCACTCCGTTTGGCTAGAACCCAAAGGTTGGAGTTAATAATTCCAGAAAGTTGATGAAATTTATGGAGTGCCTGAAGAAAGAATCTGCTGAGAGCCTTTTATGAACGTTCAAAAATAAAGGCCTCCTGTAGTTTCAATGATTAATGTAAGCCTAAATCTCCATTTAGGATATTCAGTACAGTAATGTTGTAATGTACAGTTACAGTATAAAATCGAATATACAACAACATAAAGCAACATAACATACATGTACGTAAGGCTATGTGGGGACTATAAATGCAGCCCCATGACTAGGTTTTAATCACCGCAAAAGTAAGTTCCGTTACACGATATTGTTTTAACGACGAGAACGTGGGCAATTAATAGCCGGATTTCAGTTAACTTTCGCCATGTTCTAAAAAAAATAACAAGTGGTCGAAGGTTATTCGTTGTTTATTAAAACGAAAGTTGAATTTTTTTTATATTAGTTGTTGTATTTTGTTTAGTAAAAATCGCAGACATCTGCTTTTTGGAAAACCTAAAAATCGCATTACAGTTATTAATGAATGTGTATAAATTACAACTGTTATATGAAATACCTCCTACTGCACTATCATTTCATACATTCATTATTTTATGAAACTAAAGTGCGTGAACAGCCGCTAATTAAGTATCTAGTAAGGATTAATATTGCAATAAAGTTAAGAATATAATGGAGCTGCGTGAAAAATTGTACTCAAATGTTAGAAAAATCAAGTTATTTAGTTTTATTTGTAACAAAATAATGTGGCGTTCATTGCAGGATTCAGCTTGGCAAGCTTACCAATGTGAAGTTGGCGAGATTTTGGTTTTATTTATTTTTGCGCAATTCAATTTTGCTCATTTGTATACCAAAATGTAGGTGTTATGTTCTTCAAGGATACGTGCATTGAGCTTTACTGACATTATTACGTTTATAAATTTTATATGCTCAAATTGCATTAGGCGTGATATAGACAATCAGTAATGTTTACCGAACAAGGTTTACAAGTTAAACATTTCATTTATGAATTTCGCTGCAAATACCGTTGGTTGGTTGGTTTATGGATTTATAACGTTAGCATATTTATGCCCAGGGGGGGATAAAGACCAAAGCTAGGGTGTGTTCCAGCGTCTCCTACCCAGAAGTTTTAAATTTAAATTGAATTGAGTTTGAATTTTGCCCACGATGAGTACTATTGTCACGTGGGTAATCATAATTTTCCAGTTATAGGCAATCACTGCTTGCATCTAAGCTTTGTGTAATTGCTACACTACAGGGACAGCATTTTTATTCTTAAAAAAGTTTTGTTTTAACGGTCCATAAAAGGAGAATGACGACAAAAATGTTTATCGGATACTCATCGGAACCTCGGTAATTATATCAATCACACGGATTTCAACCTAAAGTAATACTTTTGGAATGATTATACAGTATATTATGCCAACAATTTATATGATCTGATTAATTCCCTTTTTAGATGAATAACCATAGAAGGCTTAAAAGATTATCAGGACTTATTGGGAAAGATGAAATTTATTTACACGAATCCTCAAAACAAATCATGTTAGAATAAATTAGCAGAAATGACGAAAATACGCAAATCAATCGAACAACTAGATCCGCGCACAATTCGCCAACCTGAGTCTAAGTGTTTCTCCAAAATCTTTTTCATTTAAATATGCGTATGAGGCATTGTTTTCCGAAAGGCCCCAAGAGCAATAAAATCGCATTTTTGGTTTTCTTCGCGAATAGTTGCAGGCTATTCGTACATTTGTGAAAGAAGCTTCAGTCGAAACAAAGTAATGCGTTCGAAAAACGCAAACAGGATCCTAAAACCTGTTGACAGACCGTTCATCTTCGTCATGCTTCAGGATGTTTAACGATGTTAAAGCCAGGTAATCTGATTGAGGCTGAAGAAAAAAAAACCCTGGCATTCGTCTCCTTAAAATGTTTTCGTATAGAAATCGCCACGGCGGCTTCTAACCGAGCTTATAATAAACCTAAGCGACATCAACGGGAATCTTAAAGGGCTGATGGTGAAAGCCTTACAAGCAATTGATTGACCTGGACAAGCGTTTGTCAATAAAAAGCGTTTAGTGCCTCAAGTGGCGATCGTATTTATTGAATTGATGGATGTATCCTCAGAGTATACGTGTTTCCTTAATAGATTTACGACCAATAAAAGCCCGGAAATTCAATAACCAAGTAGCAAAAAACTAGGTCCCACAACATGCCAGTGACACGAGGCTTTCCAAATAATTCCGAAATTTGTTTCAAGGGGGTGGAAAGAGGAGGAAACCGAGGAGTTGATGCAATGTCAACTCCTCAAATTGAGCTCTATAATAAGAAACGCTTATACAGTTAATATCCTGGAAAGTTTACCAATTATTGGGTCCAAAGTGGCTTAAATATGGTTTAAATTAAAAATACCCCGCATCTACATAAATACAAGTATATACTAGTTCATCCACGAGACTGATGAAACCACTTCAGCGAGGCGTCAATGCGAGTGCATACTCAATTTTGATGAAAATTCATAATAATAAAAATAATAAACTTGATGAGCCTATCCGAGGGACAGATAAGGATGAGGTCAAAATGACATTTTCAGATAAAGTACATTTTGTAAATCTAATTTAGTCGTGTATCCCGATAGCATATTTTGGACCTTGAGCGGAAATGCTATTTTTCATGGAATCTTGCGCTTGAATAGAAGTTGATCTTCTACTATCATTGAATATACTATGTATCATATCGCCAAAATTACCAAATATTGACATTGTCTCAGTATATTTAATTTTGTTATCCTCGCAAACAATAGAATTTGTAAGTCGCAGTAAGGGTACTCAGAGAGGCATTAAATTGGGCTCGATTTGGGTGCAATTCAGCAATTATGAAAGATATGCGACATTTATTTTGAAAAGCCAAGCCACGTGACCAAATCCTAAATATTCATTGGTATAACGAATTAGCAAGGTTCTTTCCGAGGACCGCCGTAGAGGTCAATGTTTGCTCCGTTGTTTGATTTTTCGATTCGAAGAATCGGAATGAACCTTGGCAAATCGTTATACCAATGAATATTCAGCATTTGGTCAGGTGGCTTGGCTCTTCAAAATAAATGTCGCATATTTGTCATAATCGCTGAATTGTACCCAAATCAAGCCCAATTTAACGCCTATCTGAGTACTCTTAATAAAAGCTGGCACTTCTGATCACATCTTCGGATTGCACTCTAGATTTGAAAAGGAGCTTGCTTTTAATAGCTTGTAGTACTGTATATTCTCCGCAATGATTTAATACCGGATATATACATAACTTGCTTGCTTATCTCACTACATTTCAGAGACATGGGCTATTTTAAGAAAATGAAAATCTATAGTGTTTCTGGTGCTTTAATGTACGCTCGTAATTATACAACTGCAAAACTTATTTTCAGAATATGAAAAAAAAAATATTTGAGTTAGTGATATGAGTTGCCCAGTTAGATATCAGGTTTCAACATAATTTACCATAGAACATTATCTATCAGAACATACTCATATTTACAATTAAAGTTTGCATTACATTTTTTCATTGCGCAAAAAAATAGAATGGTCTGAAACGCGCTTAAAAGTAATTCCTTATAAAATAACTTTTATAAAAGATGAAAAATATGAAAAGCTATGCATGCATGATTAGTGGGAACAAATTTAATGTCATTGAATTCGGAACGCAGTAATCTCATAGAACTGAAGTCATTTTCCAAAAAATTCACGTTTTACTGATAGAAAGTTACGCAAAACTGAGTGTTGCATGTACATGATGCTGATCGATTATTTTCCACTTTCTATTTTTTTTTAGTAATTTTTTGGATGCAACAGCTATTTTGCAAATAAATCGTCTCGTGTGTACCCACCTTTACATTTCAATAATTTTGGTGCTCTACTTTCCTGAATCATCTTACATATTAATTAAAAGAATAATATACTTAATTAGTTAGTAATTTGCTACTTGATGTACGCTCGTATTACTCAAAACAATAGCAATTCCGTAGGTTTTTAAAATCGTATTGTTATATAAGTCCAATTCTTCTGTCATATCCACTCTGTTTTGCAATTTGTCATATTCTTCGTAAAAATCTTTTGCTTATTTTCTTATTAATATTGGCCATTGATACACTGTCAAACGCACAAAAATTTCTCTTTCTCATAATTAATTTAGACATGCCATGAGCATCTAATGAGCATCTTTCCATGAGTTTAGAAGTCTTCCCAAACTTCTTGTCAATGCACTCAGTTTAATAACGGATAAGACGAAATGAACCAGGAAGGTGCAGTCGAATGTACATTAAATATGGCTACTCAAAAACTACGCACATGAGGATCATTGTCATTTCCAGCCTTTGATATCAACTACACATACAAAATCCTTAGTTAGCATACACGTGCATTTTTTGGTTTTTAACATTCTCACAATAGTAGTTTTTTCTAGTCTCCATCGTAGTTTCTAGTTCACAAATCATTTATTCTCGAATATATTATGCGTTTACAAAAGTTTCAAGTTTTATATTTTCCATATCCAGGAAAGATGAAAATAATAATACACAAGGGATCATTCCATCATTTTACGAAGATCATAAAAAAGTTTTCAGAAAACTAAAGTTTTGTTTTCCCTTATTTGTCCATTTAGAAATCTAAAAATTACAAAGATCTTTCCTTATTCGAGGCTGGGAATACCCATATAGAAAAACATTCCTAGATCAATGCAAAACAAAGCATTCTGGTGTGCCTAATATTTTTAAATGAATTGAACTTTAAAACAGGATAAAAACTGAAAAGTTCTGAACTTTTCACTGAACTTTTCAACATAAATAAAAACTTTGGAGAAAACTTAATCGAACATTTTCGTATTTGTTATGCTTCAATACAATTGCATTCCTAATAATATCCAAATCAAATGATGAACATTTTCACCCCCTTCGATGTCTGTCACTTACTCGACCAAATAACATAAAAAAACTTAAGTTCGTCCTACCTGAACGGGTTTCGCCGATAGACAGGCCAGTCCACTGACCACCACCAAGACTAGCAACCAGGAGGCCATTGAAATCATGACGGATGAGGAATACGACAGCAAGATAAGTCTCGTTGATTCTCGATTGTTGTTTTTCAGCTTAGTGAGCCCTTAGAAGTCCCGGCTACTAAAACAGTTCGTCTACGAACGCAGGTGAGCTTTTGTGAATTCTCTTGACCCGCCACTCCTGAAGAGAAGGCCTTTAAAAAGCGCCGCACGCGACTGGCCATGACGTCATTGGAATAAGGTGATTCGTCCGTCGATGAAATGTGGAGGAACAAGAGGAGGAGTTGCGATGGCGACGATCTTCTTCAAAATCCAATGGAAGCGAACGAGGGGGTGGAAAATGATTGCCATCGAAAGGACACAACACAATTCGCACCTTGTTCCTCCCCCCCCGACCCCCACCTTTGTTTTTGCGAAACAAATTGTCCGCGTGGGTGACTACGACAAATCGAAACGATGATGTGCAAAGATGACACTCCATGATCGAACATCGCCCAAAAACAAAACTATTTCGAGAATGACGAAAAAGTTTTTTCCACCAAATCATACCTTCGGGCCCGTTCTTGCACAGGGTTTGATTTTGTTACACTGAGAATTACGTCGGTTGGGCGCTGAAGGACATAAACTGCGCTCTTGTCAAATGAAAAGGATCGATCCTTACCTGAATCGTTCCTAACTCCATGTGCATATATTGCATTTGCTGTGGCTGGACTGTTTGTAATGGTTTCTAGCTCCTGGGGGCGTTGCAGTTTGAGCCATTCCGCCAAAACAAAATCAGTACTGAGTATATGAATAAACGGCACACTACCATGCCTCATTTCATAAACCTAAAATCAAACGATGAAAGTATTCAAAACAAAATTAGGAATATCATTTCAAGGTATGAATTCTCCAAGGATATATACAGAACATCTTATAAGGCGATCATTCAATCAATACAATATACAGAAAAGTGTACAATATTAATTAGAAAGTACATGTATACTGTACAATACATACATATTGTTTATAGTTTTCATAAACAAGTTCAATTCTTTGACGACATCTTGTAAAATTGGGAGATGATTTACTACATTGAAATATGTTTAAATATGCAATGGATATTGCGGATATTGAATAAAATAGAAAAGTTATATCGCATCACGAGGTGTGTACACACATATGTAGTAGCTGATTACTATGGTATACATGTGATGCATATATCTGAAATTAAAGCACATCGTGTCTCAAGGTCAAAAGCTTTTATGAATTTGACCTAATTAAACGATGCGACAGAACTTTTCACTTTCAAAACTTTTTCAGGGTCTTTCGTCTTTAATTTATAGGGCGCATGGTTTAAGTGCCCTATAGAATTGCTTGATCATTTCTATACACATTTAAAAAAATCTGTCTATCATCATTTCTTTTCATGTCCATTTTCCATTGAGGCATAGCGAAAATGTGATAAGCCTTTTTAATTCGCATTAATAGAGGTTGTCAATGAGTGGCTATATAGACGAAGACACTTTTTGGAAGGTGAAAAAATTAAGCTGAAATGATGGGTTTTGCTAGAAAAATACAACTAAAAAGTAAGAGAATTAAAAGCTCTTAACAGATAGATAATTTCTACACTCCGAATTATCATTTTAAGTCTAGAATTTCACAGGGGCATTGTTCTATTACGATTCAAATACTGAGGAGGGTTCATACAGTATAAGGAAATGTAAGTATAAATACAGAATGTTTGTATGTTGAATGTTCGTAAGCCTGAGTTTGCAGGTATTCTAAAGCTTTCTTTACCGTTAAACTGTGTGTGGATGGATAGATGCGAATGATGTGGATACATGATGGCAATTGTTGAAGCACAACAGGCAACATGAGATTACATTTAATTAAAAATAGCAATGTTACGATAATGTAATAAAATTTTAAATTAATTTGCTCAAAAAACAAAATAGGCAAGCAAATTCACTGAAACACATGTCACATTAAACGTTGCTTGTTGGGGTATACAGTATATACATGTACCTGTAGCTTGGATTAGAAAGCAGACAAACAATTTCAGCGCATTTGTTCAGCGAGGGAAAAACAGAAGATTTACAACGTTGTAAAACAAATTTAAGTACCCATTAATTAATTTTGCTTCCAGAGGCGACGCAGAAGATAGGCTTAATTTTGAGATTATCTGAGGAGTGTTTGCTTATCATGTTGGCCAACAAACTCAAATCCACAAATTAGCTTAAAATCCATCGATTTTCAAGAAACAACAAATCGATATAAATTACTAATACGTTTACAAAAAATGTACACAATCAACGGTAATAAAACGATAATGTACAGTATATGGAATGATCGATTGGGTTCGTTCAGCTAAAAAGATGGATTATCTATTTTACTTGATAAACACAATTATTTGTAATTGTCAAAATTAATAAAAATTGGTTTTAAATCCCTTTCCTATAGAAAATCAATATCCGATTTCAAAAAATACCTATTTGGTATAGAGGGACCAAGTCTATAGAGAAAGACGCATTGCACTTTGACATCCCATTTTAATAACTCTCACAATCTTGGCGTGTATACAAAATGTACAATGTACATAATATACTGCATATAAGGTACACCAGTTACCTATTTATCACAATCCCCATATCCCGAAGCGAGAAAGCGCCCCTACCAACCGCAAAGGTATAAGATAGACCCGCCACGCCACCTACCTAATTTCAGTCCCCCACGTGTGACTCCTGTATATGCATGTGATCGATAAAATGAGACAATGCTCAAACATTAAACCTGCATCATACGCTCAAAATGTTGCGGAGTTAATTTTATTCCATATACATGTACTGTACCTTAAATGGATCGCACTTAATTTGTGGTTTACTTTTCGGCACCGTAAAGTGTCACGCAACGTTATACATATACATGTACGGTATGTGACAGAGCAATAGAGATATTGAATTGTGAACATACACCCTGGATAAATATTCAAAGTTCATCACACTTGAGTTAGAAAAATATCCAAGCATTAAACGATCCGTTTTCATTGTAGTTTGATTAATTTACCGACGTTCAATCGCGGTTATTCATTTTCAACCAAATTCAATTAAAATCTATCAGATTAATGAGGGATGTATATGCACTTAACAGAAATACTTTACCGCTTAAAAGGATATAGGCAGCTTGTTTTTTATACAAATAACAATTAACTGATAAGTAAATGTATTTCAAACTCATAACTAAGGAGTCAGGGTGGGAGCACATGGAGACTTTTAAATTAAGAAATTTACTTACCGACCACTGGCGCCACCGAGCGGGCTAACAAGTGCTAATGCGTTTTCAATTAGCACTTGTTAGCCCGCTGGGTGGCGCCAGTGGTCGGTAAGTAAATTTCTTAATTTAAAAGTCTCAATGTGCTCCCACCCTATAGGACGACGACTGGAAATGAGTTCATATTATCAGAAATTCGAATGAAGATTGTTCTTCTTAAAGAGGTTCTAAACTTTACTTGCTATGTTAAATTGTTCAAAGAAAAGATCATACATGTATTGTTGAACTCAACTTGCTCAATTGTCGTTTTATGGCGAATCTTAGAAATCAAGCCTTACAATTAACCATATCACTTCTAAAAAAAAATTAAAAAAACTTAGCACTACTTAATTACACTCTTAATTCGTTTATTATGATTTTAATACCGATTCCCATATGCGACGCTATTAAAATGCAGCAAAAAAGTCTCAAAAGATTGGAAATGAGACCACCATGAGAGGTCGTGCAGTGGAAACTGATACAATTTCAGAATTTGTTTAGTAAAATTGGAGCTTATTAGAGTCATTGTGCTGTTTGCTTTATCTGTTAACTATTACTTTTTTTTTGTTTAAAAATAACAATGTGATGCCATTTTTGAAACTAAACAAAGATAAAATACTCGAAGACCACCTTTCCTGCCCGAGATTATAATTATACTCCATTCCACCCAAATTGCAATCGTGATATACAAGGATAACCCACTTCTCCCTTTAACGAACTCTTGTTCAATTTAGACGAATTACAAAAAATGCACTAATAATGACTGCACAGCAAGCAATCCTGCACATATTATCACTACTATACTTTATCATTAAAATTACGTTATATTTAGAGCAAATCAGTCTGATGACGTCATTGACGGTGTGGCGTACCGTCATGATTGCTTTTTATAATAAGTTTTTATGTAACTTAATTGGCCATTATGTAACTTAACCGGCCATCATTGTGAACCATCAAGAGAATGACGCTACAGCTTTTGAATATGAGAAAGTTCATATATCGAAAACAATTTGAAATTGAACGGTGGTGAAAGCGAGGTATCCGTTCTATTTTTTATGCTTTTATTTTATTTTATTTTTTATCTACAGGTACACATGAACATTTACATGTACAACCATAAAACGCATGTAGCGATCACTTTGATTGTCGAACTGGATTTACGTTTTAGACGTTATCTAGACTTGCTTTTGATAAAGTATATTTTTGGTATCCAAAAAACAACAAGAAAAAAGGTTTCCATTTCAGTTTTTAAATTGTGGAAAAATGCCTGTAAAAGTCAAAGGTACATTTTTGAAGCTACTGTATATTGCAAAAGAAATAATGTTTTCAAACATTTCTTTCATACTTTGATAAAACACAAAATCACCCGTCGATTCCAAGAAATCGAAATTAAATATATTTGGTATTAAAATTTTATTCAAAGATAAAAATAAAAATATACAGTAGGTTACCTAAGTGGCCGCAAGGGGGCGCTGAGGAATATCGCATGGCCATTTAACAAGTAGACCCTTTTAAAATGTAACACATTTTCTAGTTGAACATCACAAGATGCCAACTAAATTTGAAATTGCAGAAACGTTGTAATTTCTTAAAATTTTAACTATAGCTTATTCGAGCAGAAAATCTAGAATACTGCTATTGAGTTATTCTATAATGAGTTTCAATGTAATGAGTTTTTCCTCTGCAGCTTAACGTGTCACGGTCGTTCATTCTGAATACATTTGCATAATTCCTTCATCATCTTGGAGAATACTGTGACTGTATGGTAAGCAGTTCTCCAAGCGTCCTTCACATGATATTACTAACAGCATGCATCATTCCTGAACGGTCAATGAAACTTCTAAATTTTATCTTTCATTTAAGGTTTGGAATTATGTTTGTTGTTAATTGGTGTATTGCGTAGTCCTAGTTTTGTAATATACTGATAAATTCACTAAACATATCATCTGTCAAACGTATCCTAATTTTAAAATGATTTCTTGTTTTGATCTCGATATTACGTCATTGCAGGGTTATGCTATCGCAATAGGGGGGTTCCCTTGGCGCAAAAAGAATATTTAAGCTATATTGCGAACGAAATTCAGTTGACGAATATCGCAGTTTGTATTATCCGAAGTAAGACAAAACACGATTTCACCAATGAATGGGTGGGAGCACATTGAGACTTTTAAATTAAGAAATTTACTTACCGA